>WTSP01021445.1:0-11175 GCA_025331215.1 Actenoides lindsayi | reverse complement strand
AAATTTAAATAAATAAAAAAGGTAGAATGTATTTTAATGCATGAGGGGTTTTTTTCATGTCCTGAAAAACACAATGAATAACATGAAATGCTTTTCT
Source organism: Actenoides lindsayi (assembly GCA_025331215.1). Classification (NCBI taxonomy): domain Eukaryota; kingdom Metazoa; phylum Chordata; class Aves; order Coraciiformes; family Alcedinidae; genus Actenoides; species Actenoides lindsayi. The sequence continues at coordinate 11,078 of WTSP01021445.1, read as the reverse complement.
CTGCAGATGTGGAAGCTATCCCAGAAAGCAGAAATTCAAAAAGCAGGTCTAGGGAGCAACAAAGCTCCTAATTGTATTACCCACTACATGAGATGTGGGCCAAGTGGTGAGTTTCCTGCCCAAAATGTAAATGAGATTAATTTCATTTACAACAAACTAACAGCATTACATATAAGAACAAGTGCACACTGCATTAACCAGATGTAAATACCGCTTGCTTAACTGGCTTCTATCTTGCTTATTAGTTAAGCCAGAACGGGTTGTTTTACAGCAGTTATTTTGTCTGCGTAGGCAGGGAACTTCATCCCATTTAGCCTTTTGCCTGTAAAAATTACTTCTATTTTTACTTTTCAAATCTCCTGAAGAAGAAAGTTAAAAGAAATCACATTAAGAAGTAATATCAAAGTCAGCCCTTCAAAAGGGACAGATAAATCTAAAAGAACGGTTTAACAAAACGTACAAAGTATTCTATACTGCAAGGAAACTGCCTTTTTATAAAGCTTGTCTTTGGCATTCTGTCCTTTTCTTGACTTTGTTAAAACATCTTTGATGCATGCTAATAGTGCTGTTAGTTCTGTTAGTGACTTAACTCTGTATTTTATACTTCTACACTTTAAGCTTTTCTTATGTTCTTTTCTCTTTCTACCTTTCAACTGAACACAGAGAGAAAAGTGTCCTTCAGTATCTCAGTGTGAAGCCTTTATATCTGAAGTAACAAGACAGCGACTGTAGGAATCATTAATAAAAATTAAGGGAATTTTTTACATTCTTCGTGACTAGAGCAGGCAAGAAATAAAAACCTACCTACCTACCTTCCTTCCTTGAATCAAGGAGCTCTACTGGAGTCTACTGCCGAAAATTTGTAGATGGTCTTAGGAATTATTGCACATTGCACTGTTAAGATCTACTGAATAAAGGACAGTTCTCATCTCCCTAAGGACCAAGAATTTTAAGGTCTCAAGAATTACTCCAGGGGAAAAAAAAAAAAACAAAGCAAAAACAACAAAACAAAACAAACCAACAAAACTTCTTTTATCTTCTGTTTATGAAATTAGCCACTGATTTGCTTAAGCTTCTGCTAATAATTAGCCAAAAAAACCCCATAACTAGCAGTTTATATTTACTTCTGTAAATCTAAAATAAATGCTGTAGTATTTTGTTGAAATTGACTGTATATACAGATACAAAAACCTCACAGCTTATGGCACTTCACTGCCTTATTTGGTTAGCATAATCTGCATGAAATTGCTATTTAAAAAGTTTATGCTGATTTTTTTGTTGCGTACTGCAAGAGAAACATTTGTTTACATACATGAAAAAGTTCGGTAACTAACAAAAGCGGGAATCTTGGGATGATCGTATTACAGAGAAATTGTCATTTGTGTCTTTCACATTCCCAAGTTACTCTGCATATATATGTTCAGAAGTTTCTGAAAGGAAATTGTCAGGTATGATTTTTCTATAATTTTTATTTTAATACACGACTGTTCTCAACAAACGGCATTTCCATGATAAGACTGTCTTACAATGTTTGTGTATTGACTAATTTTTTTTTATTGTATCTTGACATGAGCTGATTGTGGCTTAGGAGGTTTCTTGATGGCAAAAAGAAATGTAAATAATATCATATGCATTTTACAATCAGTTCCCCTTATGATTATCTTTTACTAGTAAGATATACTTTGTTCGTTATTGATTTATATTAAAGTCAACAAATGTTGTTGGTACATTCGGTGGTTGCATACACTTGTCTTGAAAACATTTGCAGAGAGCTCAAAGGAAGTGAATTTACAAGCAGATTTCAAATGAGCTATAATTGTATTTTATTACAAATCAATCAGCACATTCAGATTCCTGTTCAGGAGGGTTAAGTTAACTGTGTAAGCTCCTAGAGTCTCGTTTACCAGCAGGTGTGTAGATAACTTCACCTACAACTGTCTCCATTCACATCAGCCAAGGTAAGCATGAATTGCTGCACTGCCAGTCAGGCTGTGCACTTTCAACCTAACAACAGCTTGCTTCTTCAGGCTTACAGGCTTTGCCCTTATTATAAAATCTCAGGATGTCAGGGACAGTTGGAACAGAATCATTTTTCACTGGAGAGAGAATGCAGTTCAACAGATTCAGAAAGCATGATGGCAAGTCATATCTTTTTTTGTTATTTTCCTCAAATTTTGTCCAAAGGGGGGAAAAAAGAGGAATAACCTTTAGAAGGGGAATTATTTTTAACTTTTTTTCTTAAAGCAACTTACTTCTAAAATACTTTTTATGATAAAACGTGCTAAAAGATCTGGTTTTAAATAGAATATTTTGAGTTTACAGTATCAATACTTGGTTTAGCCTGTGATTGTTTTAACAGAGAATTTAAGCATTTTTTTGGTTTCTTAAGTGAAAACAGGACCAATTTTGCAGGTTGGAAGGGACCTGAAGGATCATCTGGTCCAACCTTTTGGACCATATAGAATTTCCATTCTTCCTCCAAAATATATTTGTTATTTCATTAAAATTACTGGTTTATTTTGATTACCAGGTGACACCAGCATCCATTTCTGGTCCCTTATTCTCAGTGTCAGGATTTTCACTTATTTCAGTTGAAGCATGGTGAGTTTTGCAGGTTATTGATGTAGATGAGCAACCCCAGGAGGGATACAAAGCCCATTGCTCTCCTGAAGTCCAGCTCCGTGATGGTTTTGTAGGCAGCTTGAGCTCAGTTGCATTTGGGATAATTTCCAATGTTGTAACTGATACTGTGATGTTTTTGGGAAGGATCTGGGGGTGTTCCGACCCTTGCAGTGACAGCTACAAGGTGTCCCCAGAGAGGCACGTGGGATGGATGACAGCAGTTAGGAATACTCTTAAGCAATACAAATCTGGTGTCATGCCTAGTTCCTGTGCCCTTCCTGTGCTGCGATGTGGGAGAAGCCACAAAGAGTGAAGTAGAAGTTGCCTTTTCAGAATTTCATAGACAAAGATAGGAGATCTGGAATGCTGGTAGCCCTTAGTAAAGGTATAGCTGTTAGGAAAGAGAACTGAAATACCATACATATTAGGAAAATGTCTCTCGATTCTAGATTATATTTTCAAGCTCATTTTGGAGCCTGATTGTGACTGGATTCTCCTAGCTCTCTCTGACAAGAGACGTCCGATGCATTTCAAATGATTCAACCATAACCATCTGGTAGCGTTATCATTTTTAGAAGAACATGTGTGTCTTGAATTAACAGATGTAAACTGTAGTGCCAAATGCTGTTTGTATTCATAGAATCTGAGCAGCTGTGTGTGTTCAGGTAGATTCTCCGAGACCCTGGGAATTAGGTGAGTGTGACACATGGCCATGACTGCGTGGCACAGGTTCCTCTGCAAGGAGCACGGCTGGGCATACGTAACATGGACACGTCGCTTTTGTCAGACAGGCAGCTCCTGACAATTCATTAGCTCAGCTTTTTTTTTGTATTCATTAAGTTATCCACAGTCGCCCATCAGAACTTCTACGCTTGCTTTTTGCGTATTATTGCAACTTCTTAAAGCATCCGTGCAATCACAGCCAGGGTAGTCACAAACTTCACAACTACTGTTTAACTAATAACGTGTATTAGAAATGAACCCACTCACCCCCAAACTGAAGTAGTTTTCCTGTGTGAGAGGACAGGTTGGTGTGCTGGTCCTGGTTGGTACCTCCCTGTGCCATTGTGTGCAGGTTTTGACCCACTTCATCTGCATCCGTACCGAGGCCAGAGTGGGATTTGGGGTTGCATTTGCTAGATTAGCCAAAAGCAGCACCAGGGCTACATCTGCAGGTAAAAGATCAGAATCTGCTTCTCCCAGGGCTTTTCTTTTGCCAAGAAGGTAGAGCAGCGGGACAGTCAGAGGGTTCTCCATGCTCTGATGATTTTTAAATTACTTTATTTTTCCTTTCTTAATCTTTCCAGTCTGTGCCCTTAAAATTTGGGAGCCCCTTCACATTTTCTGAAACACAAACTCCCCGGGGAAGAACATGGCAGCTGTTGGACAGCACGCAACCAGAGTAGAGTACACACACAGCTTTTTTATCACAAGAGTTGCCAAATCTGTCACCGCTACTTCAAGATTTCAAAAGAGATTGTAGTACTAAACAATGTATCATTTTTATTTACTTTTCCAATAGTCTGCTGAGGATTTAGTAACACTCCCAACATATGTTTCTAAACTTTTTCCAAGACATGATGCAGCCTCAACAAAGGAACTCATGTATGATTTTTAGAGTTAGATGATAATGTATATGTAAATAATGCTTTGATATTAATAAAACTGCCTTAAAGGAATGTACCTAGGTGTGAAACAAAACTTTAAAAGCTCTTATTTAAAACTGTTAATTTCCTTTACATATTGATTTTTTTTTAATGTTTGCCATTGTATACATTTATTAATTATGTTATTAAAATGCCAAACCAAATAATTTTTATTCTTATTTTGTGTGTACATTTATACACACTTTCTCTGGAAAGCGATGTTGCGGGAAGGATCTTGGTGTTAAGTAATGGCATTGTGCTCAGTTGGTGATGTGTTCAGTGAGTATTTCTTCTGGAAGGAAACCCATAAAACTGTAGCAGAATTTTTTTGGACAGTGTGTAGTTTGTGTTATTTGTGTAGACCTGCATACCTTTTACCTATACAGTATTTTGGTATTATTTAAATTAAAAAAAAGACACTAATTTCAGAAATAAATACAAAAAGAAATGGGTATAGATTTGCCAAATGCAGTGTTTGAAGCTTCAGCCTTGCTCAATCGTTTATTTTTGCTGTGACAAGTCTCAGAATCTCAGAATTCTGAGGACAAAGGTAGTTAAATTTTAGGTAGTGTAGATTTTGAGATTTGTGAAGTAAAGTGCTATTGTGCACTCTAAAATTTTTCATATTTAAAGCTTTCTGGATTTAAAAACCATGACAAGTCAAATGTAAATTCTTTTTTTTAAAGTGAGAAAGGATTTTGGGGTACCACAAAGGAGAAACCTTAGAGGGGAGCGAGAGCAAGTGGCAGGCAGAGGGTAAGATAAATTTTAAAGACATACAAGACTATCTTAATACCTAGCTAATTTAGTAACTTACTGGTCAATCCAGAGCTCATTCATCAACCCAGTATTCCCAAATAATAAATGTTCTTCTCAAGTCTTTAACAACAAATAGAAGACCACATCTGCTTTAACATCTTTAGAGTGACTCGTCCTCTAGCTTCAACACTTTTAGGTCACATCTTTCCCATCTGAGATGACTGCCGTGATAGATGGGGTTGGTTTGTGTCTTTCTGAGGTGGAGAACTTCAGTGGCTGTGTCATGAAGTCTTCTGTCGTTGAAGTTCACGTCTCTGAGACTAGGTGCCTAATCCTTCAGCAATGAAGGAAACCATGGTAAGGATGTTTGTCAAGTAGCTTTCCTTGCCCTAGAAGATGCTTTTTCTTACTCAGTTTATGGTAGTTGTTCATTCTGTAGAATTTAAAATCCCACTTTCTTAAGAAAAGGGGGAAAAAAATAAAAACCCAAACAAAAACCAATCAATCCTACACACCAGTGCTGATGTTCTCACAGAACTGTCTTGGCCATCTAGAATGAAACTGAGTCAGATTGGCTGATTTCTGCCTTGTGTTTCTTTTGAAGTGTTTATTACTGTTAGTATCACTTTATTTAGCATAATGCAGTAGTAAATTGTCATCCAAGATCACAAGTCCTCTTACGAGTTTTTTTTCTTCACTCTTCTGTGTCTTTTATTTTCCCTGGCTTTGCTTTTTGTGGGAGTACTCATTGCCACAGTATATTTACTGGGCCTCAATGGGGTTTCTGCTGCTTCTGTCTTCAGCACACCATCTGTTTTAAGAGGTTTATTCATTTAGGCAGGAGAGAGGAGGAGAAGAAAGAATTTAGAAATTTAACGTTGAGAATGTACTGGTCTTGTTCTTGTGATAGTAGATATGTCTCTACACTAAATAGAGATCACCTCTTGGAAGCCAAATCAGCCTCCCCTCAACCAACGTGCAGTCCCCTTCCTGAAGGGAAAAGCTCAAGTGAAGCTACTTCTACCATTCTTTCCACTTCTCTAGGTGCTGGTTAAGGGTATGGTGGAGCACAGAAGCAGCATGGCCTCCGCGGGTCCGTAAATCTGTAGAAATTGTGCACAAATGTTAATACACTTCTGGGCTGTATTAACTTTTCTCCCAGGACTTAATATACCTGGGTCAAGAACTTGCAGGAACATTATTCCATGAAGTTTCTCTGCCAGGAGAGAGGCTGGTGCCACGGCTCCCTCCTGTCCTGCTGGTTGTGGAGGGGCTCTAGAAATGTGTGAGGCACATGCCACTCTCTTCCTGGGGCAATTGCCACAAGACTTGGTAATTTTTTCCTAAGGGGAAGATACTGTGAAAGTGAAAATGCAAATAAAAATGTAGACAATCAAATGCATTTTCTGTAGTGTAGTTAATTTCTTTCCCTGGGTAAAAAGAATTTTTAAAAAAGCAACATGTAGCAGGGGATAAATGGGTACAGGTACACAATCTAGGCCTCAAATCCTGTGTGCATTGACAAACTTTAGAACTTCTAAATTAGTTTGTTATTTTAAATTTAAACCTTCAATGCCAGTACCATGCATGGGAAGTTCCAGTTTTATCCATTTTATTAATAAACAATATTATTTAAATAACACCTCTACTTACTCATTACTTAATGGTAGGTTGCACATGTCTTCTTTTAAGAATATTCTGTTAAATTTCTAATAACCTGAAGACAGTATTTTTTTCTCACCAGATTGTATGATACAAACTTAACCCATTGAAAAAATAAAAAAGGAGTAAGCCTGGTTTTTTTCAGATTTTATTTGTAATGAGACCTGCACCAATTCCGATCTACAAAATCTGAGCATAGTAACAGAAAAATGAACTTCATCTACTCCCCGTCTTCATCAAAATGTATGATGGTGGGATCGTGGCCTGTTGATCTCACAAACTTCAAAAAGTCATCAGGGCTTAAGCCCATGGTTGCAGAATTAGTCATGGGATGAAAATACACCATTTCGTGGCCTCCCTCCAGAAAGTCGGCATCCAGCACCAACCTCACATCTCCCTGGTCACAGAAGAGGGCAAGGGGTGTCACACAGCCCTGGCCCACTTTTAGTTTTTCCAACATGGCGTTTTCATCAGCAAATCTTAGGTTTCCACTTCCAATGCCCAGTTTTTTAGCAAGATCGTTTAAATTGATTTGCCTGTTGTGCAGAACAGTCACCAGCCAGAACCCTTTCTTCTTTTTGTCTTTAAGAAAAAGGTTTTTACTGTGACCTCCTTTCATGTGTTGGACATGGGGCATCATCTCTTCAACAGTAAACACCTAGAAAATAAAATCAGTTGTATGTAAGACTCTATATCCCGTTAGACTTTTAGTTCTGTACTTGCAGATATCTTTTTGTTACGTACTTAGAAAATACTGAATGTTCTACTCGGCCTAAAACCTGTACCCTTCTATGAAGAAAATTTAAAATAACACAAATAAACTGTGACATACTGCTCCTACACGCTGTCTGAATGGTTTCATGTACATAGCAACACTACCACACTTCATACCGACAGAAAGTTGGCCCCACCTGGCTCCCCTTGTTGTGGCTCCACTGCAGCCGACGTGGCAAGGGCAATTTTAACTGGGAGCGAGGAAAAGTTTGCAAAGCATCCAAGATGCTGGTGGCTTCACGGTGAAGTGGATGGGCAGTAGCTCCTGAAAATGCCGGGGAGCTGGAGGGGGGAAGGGGAGCTGGGGGACGGAAATGTGGAGGGGGAACGACTCGATGTCTGTGCTCAAGGTAGCCCAAAAAAACCCCCAGAAGCCTGGACCCTGTAGGTCCATTTAGAAAGCAATGCAAAGTCGGACACTTTCCATACCGATACTCGATTATGCTAGGAAAAATCACGTACAGGGCATAAATTATCCCTGTTGGTACGTGCGATTTTATTTCCGGATGATGAAAAGGTCCCGAGGGTGCCCAGAGGCAGCTGCCGCAGCCCGCTCGGAAGGGGCCGGGGCAGCGCCAAGGCCCGCGCGGAGAAGCGGTGGCGGCGGCCCCTACCTCGGGGTGCTCGGCGGTGACCGTGGCGATGCCCAAATCCCGCAGCCGCTGCGCCAGCGCCTCACGCAGCTCCGGCGCCGCTGCCATCGCCGCCACGTTCCGCAGGGGCTGGAGCGGAGGGGTGGGAAGTGACGGCCCGGCCCGGCCCGGCCCCGCCCCGCCCCTTCTTGCGGGCAGCGTCCCGCCGAGCCGCACCTCCTGCCGCGGCAAAATGGCGGCCTGGCCCCAGCCCGGGAACCCGCTGTCCCTGCTGGCTCCTGGCTCTGGGAGAGCTGCTGTGCAGACGAGTGAGCTCTTGCTGTAACGCTTCCAATTTGTAAGATTTTTGAGTGTTTTCTCGACACTGTGCGAACACGGAGTGCCCTTCAAAATTGAGCGGCCTTGGCTGTCAGATGGAACTGAAAGCAGGGCGAGTCCGGGCTGGTTGCTGAGGCCCTCGGCCTCAAAACCAAACGCTGGAACAGGACCCGCATCTGTGAGGATATGCCACATCCGATGGGACGCAATCCCAGGCAACCTGATCTACCTGACCCTGCCTGAGCCAGGAGTTAAGAGTGTCTCCAGAGGTGCCATCCCACCTTCACAGGTCTGTGATCCTGACACGCAGCAGAGACCAGAGCTTTGCTGTCTCCTCAGGGGCAGAAAAATGGCTGTCCCTCCTGTCTTACAGCTCCACGGGCCTCCTGCCATCCTCCTTCAGCCTCACTTCCAGAACCCTTCTCCCTGTACTTTCCTGTACCACACAGCTCGATGTATTTTCTGTTTCTTAATCTGTCTGCTGCCTGGTGAGATAGTGACATTGGAACAGTACGTTGCTTTGACATGTTCTGGGTTTTCACATCCAGTGTAAGCTGTAGTTCGAATACTGGTTTCCAATTAAATTCTTTGTACATGTGCTTACTGTAATTTCCCATGCTAGCTTGTTGCCTATGTACAGTTTTGCTGAAAATGTTGCTGCTAAATAAGGCAGTTTAGAAAAATTCAAATGTAGGAAAATCAAAGTAAGGTAAACTATTCGGTTAATGATGCGCAATGAAAATGAGAACTGCATCATCAAACGGGGTGTTTTTAAAGGCAACCAAGAGTGATCAAAACCTGCAACTAAGCCAAGCATTGACGACCACATATTTAAGCGGAAAATATGTCTACAACCCAAACCATCGTTCTGACCTATGACATCAGAAATTATTTGTTTTCAGTTTGCCCTTCAGAAAAACGGGCGAACTATAATAAAGCTTTAAATTAAAACAGTATGAATCTGTGGTTAAGAGACGTGGATAAAACACGATCCCATGCTAATTCCCAGAGCCTGACAGCAGTGCACGGAAAGATTTCCAGGCAGCACCCAATGGAGGATCAACTCAAAAAGCAGATTTGCAGTAAACTCTGGTGCCTGTTCTGCGTGCTAAATTTATCTTTCAAATAAAACGTTTTCCAGGTCAATCCCAGGCTCATCAGAGAGGCCCATCGCATGAAGGCTGCACTGCCCTCGGCATGCAGGCTGGCAGTGCTCTGGTGTCCCTCTGCTTGTGCTGGCTTTCCACCCGATTTGTCTCCCTGTGCCGGAACACAGACTGCCTTTAATGCCCTATATCTTTGATATTTCAAGGTTTTTTACCGTGGTTTATTCTTGAGATTATTTTTCCCATTTTAGCTTTGGAGAAGCCTTGGAGAGCCCCGTGCGTTTTAAAATCTCAGTACCTGGCACATTCCTCAGCAGATGGTGCCTTTGAAATACAGGATATGTGGGGTTTTTTGGTCAACTCTTGGCATGAATGACCAAATACTTGCTGAAGTGAGATGTTGAGGGCAGCAAACCACACAGCTACCGCATACTGCAAGCATATGGAAAACCACCGACGTGCACCGCCCCAAATCCCGCGTTATGGCAAAGCTTCTACAATGCACAGCTCAAACATATCTGGAGGAAACGATGGTTACTACTCATCACGCACAATTCGCAGCCTCCTGATGGAGGTCACCACAGCAGCAGTGGCTGTCCCAGGGGGGCCCCGAGGCTAAAGGATGCCCTGAAATGTAATTGGGGATTGTCTCTGGGGTTTACCCATGGCACTGACAAGGGAGCGGTAAGGATTTTTGAAGAAGTCTTTACAGAGCCTCTTATTATTTCGCTTTCCCTAGACTGTTAAGTGATAATATTTCCGAGGTGCCAAATCCCAGAGAGAATCAGCCACAGTAAAAGCTTTGGATTGGAGGTGGGTAGGAAGACCTCGCAAAGACAAGCGACTCTCTCCTGGTAGGCGGGAGAAGAACAAAGCCAAGTGTGTATATATATTACAAAATAATAATAATTCAAAACCCTAAGAACGAGGGTAAGACCCCTCAGGAAAGAGACCGGCCCTTTGAGAGATCCTCCGGCCTCCCTTGAGGCGGAGCCCGCCCCGCTCCGGGATCCGCCACTGCGCCGGCGCGGTGCCCTCCCGCCTCCCTCCCCACCTCTCTCCTCCCGCCGCCTGCGCAGAGAGCGCCTCGCGCGGCGCCCGGCAGGGAGCGGGAGTCTGGTGCCCTCAGCGGGTCTGTCGCGGCCGGCGCTGTCGCCGCACGGGTGACAACGGGGGAAGGGCGTCGAGGGAGTGCTGCGGGTTCGGGAAGGGCTGCAGCTGGCAGCTCCCGGAGGCTTGGCGGCCTCGTTGCGGCGCAGTCCCGTTCCTAGCAGGGTGAGGCTGTTTCTGAGTCGGCCTTTCGTGTTCCTGCCCCTCGCTCCCTCTCCCCTCCCCAAGGGGTGAGCGCGGTTCGTTAGGCGCACGGCCCGCGTAGCCTGGCGGCTGCTCTGCAGTAAGAGCCACAACGATGAGCGCAAGGGCAGTACGAGCTGGAGGGGTGCGCCTGACCCGGGGGTCCCGAGGGGGGTTCCTCTGCAGCGGATTCCTCCTCCGCGAGCTTGTGCAGGCCTCGGCCCGACGTCAGTTTGCGGTGTGTGCGGCGCCCTGGGGCAGCTCCTGAGGGTTCCGAGGGTTCGCTGCTTCTGCCCCTTTAAAGT
>WTSP01021444.1:8200-35707 GCA_025331215.1 Actenoides lindsayi | reverse complement strand
TCAGCTCCTGCACACGCGTGTCCATGCACATGGGTCAGCTGTTGCACACGGGTGTGTCCGTGCACAGGGGGCAGCTCCTGCACACGCGTGTCCGTGCACATGGGTCATCTGTTGCACACGTGTGTGTCCGTGCACAGGGGGCAGCTCCTGCACACGCGTGTCGGTCCCCACGGGGCGGCCCCTGCACGTGCCCGTGCCCACGTGGCTCCACGGGAGGCCTCCCCCCGGCCCCGCCCCCGCCGCGCGCACAGCCCCCGCCAGGGGGCGGCCGCGGTCGGAGCGACTTCCTGCGCGGGGCGGGGGCGGGGCTTCCGCCCGGCTGCGCGGGGGCTGCCGGGAGTTGTAGTTCCGCCGCGCTCCGCGCCCCTTCCTCCCCCCCGCTCCCCGGTCCGGCGGAGGCAGCGCGGAGGCAGCTCACGGACCCTTTATTAGCGGCGGCGGGGGGGCGACAAGCGGGCGGCGAGGCCTTCCCCGCGGCTCCAGCGGCGATCAGCGGCGCTCCCGGCCCGCGGTTCAGGCCTCCCGCGGATCGCCCGCGGGCGGCGGCGGCGGCAGCGGCGCCGGTCTGGGGAGGCAGGCGGGAGAGGATCGGGCCGGGGCCGGGACGCGGGACCCGGGCGGCCGCGGCTCCCGGCCCGGTTAGCGGGGGGCGCAGCGGGGCCGGGAGCGGCGCCGAGGAGCCTCCGGGCCCTCGGCACCCCCTCAGCCCCCGCAGCTACACCTCCCTCCCTCGCTCCCTCCCTCCCCTCAGCCTTCCCATCCCCTCAGCCCCCTAGATGCACTGCTCTGCCCATCCCCTCAGCTCATCCAGTCCCTCCCCGCATCAAACACCTCAGCTTGTCTAGGGAGCCCCTCATTTCCCCCAGCTAGTCGTTCGGTCGCTCCCGTCCAGGCCCTGTCTCTCACCGCTTTGCTCAGTCTCCCATCCAGCCTGTCTGTCTCGCCACCTGCAACCCTTCTGTCACATTTCCAGACTCTTCAGCCCCTTGTCCTGCACCCAAATCTGTCTGGCCGCCTGCCTGTTCGTGTTTCCAGCCTCTTTGCCAATCTGTCCTCCACACCACCTTGTTCTTCTGCATTCTTCATTTTATAAACCTCCAGTTTGCCCACCAGACTGCCTGGAACCCATCTTTAGTCCTAGATACATCTCTTCTTGTAATTTCCCCAGGAGTTGCGTCCCTCCTACCTATGGTGCCTCCATTAATCCTGCAGGCCAGGCCCCTTATGCCTCCTTCTCATTTCAGATGCTCAGACCCTTTAAAACTCCTGATTCTTAGACTAACAAAACATTTCCAGGTCCCTTTTTCTTTTCCCCCACCAAGCCTTCCTTTGGTGCCCTGACGTATCTTTTCCTGATGTTGGTTTTGAACCAGTTTGCTTTTCCAGAAAATCTAATTCATGAAGTCTGTCTTCGATCTGAAGATTCGGTTCTAATCCTGTTTCTCCCTCTCATCCATTGATAGATTTGTATGAACCCTTGGAGCAGCAGCAGCAGCAGCAGCATCGCCCCCACACTGCGAATAAGAGTCGGAAGCAATTGCAACGAGAGAAGGCCGTCCAGCAGCAATGTCAGAAGCTGGGACTGCAGGGTGGAGCGGCCTCTGTTCACCCCGAGCAGTTGCTTTCTGTACCAAAACCCAAGCCTTGTCATCCTCCGCAGCCTGTGCCACCGCCTCATCCTGCTTCAGCAGGAGATCGAAGGCAAAGCGACAGCCGAGACCAGCAGAAGGAAGTGACACCGCTAGACCCCTGTAATAGCAGTGACAGTGCCCAGACACGCCCTGCAAAGCTGAGCTCCAAAGCGGAGAAAAAGAAAGTGGAATTGTTAGTAAGTCGGTAAAATCAGGGTGTGGGTTTTATTGTTTTGTATTGATTCATTCTTCTGTTAAGAAGTGGATTTTTCTGTAGCTAATAGGAAGATTTGAGAGATCATGTTTGCTTCCTCTGTACTGAACCTTTTATTTTTCATCTCTAGTTGGCTTAAACCTGATTCAGGACCAAAATCTATAGTGTAACCTGTGCAGATACGTACTGCACCATCTTCAGATACTTTCCAGTGGCAGTGGGACTCTATTTCCTAAGGTGCCCGAGATGTAGGACTGTCTTAATGGTTTATGAAGTTTTAATCTCACCGTCGTGCTGTGTAGACAAGCCAGCAGCCACAGCAAAAAGCCCTTTTGGGAGTAGATATGCTGTGACTTGTGCAACTTTGTGTTCCCCTTTGCAATATTGCTGCAGATTTGTTGATGCCGAAAGTGTCGGTAAGGAGGTAAAATTTCAGGTTTAAGCAGTTCTCTTGTGCAAGGTGAGACCAATCTCGAGGGTCTCATCCTGTGTGGCAGCCCACAGTGGGGTGCCTGTCTCCTTCAGAAGCATCAAACTGATACACCTGAGAGAGAGGAAGGGAAAAGTACTGAAAGTGGCACTCTGGGAGTCTCATTGAATGTGGCAGTTACTTAGTTCATCGTCCTGTATTCAGACAGTAGCCTGTAAAAGGAAGGTGATGTCTAAATGCTGGAGAGGGCAGGCATTTGATTTTTTTTATACCTTTTCACATTTGTTTTCTTGTCTCTATCCAAGTGCTAATTATTTTTTTTTTTCTTCAGCAGACTAAGCAAAATGTGAGGGGCAAAAGGATCAATTCTTTTTCTAGCTCATATAGTTTATTTTTAAAACATTTTACCAGTGCTGCTCCAGCCGTCCGTTCCTGCACAGCTCCAAACTTTTCTGCCCAGTATAATCAAGAAATATTAGCTTGCCACTGAACTTCCATGCCTCATTTGTATTCCCTCAAAACAGGGTTCAGCAGCTTTCCAAGTGTGGTGTGCCTGCCCCTATCTCTGGTTAGATCTGTCCAGAGGGGACTGAAGGAGCTTTCCCACTGGAAAGACGAGACTGTGGCAGTCAGCAGCACTCCTGTGGAGAACCAGGGCCTGGCTTCTCTTGAATTCAGAACTCAGCAGGGTCTGGAGGTTCCATTTTGCAGAGCTGCACCTTGAGCAGCTGCAGGTGCTGGCTGTGCTGCCTGCCATTTACCTGCCCGGCTCCTGCAGGTCGCTGTCCCTTCACCAGAACAGCAGCTCTTGGAAGAGCAGTGCCAAATTCCTCATGTGGGCTCAGCTCACCAGTAGTACTGGCTGTTCATCTCCTTCCTGGTGGTGGAAAGTGCAGACACGACTTGACTGGGGAGGAGAGAGCTAAAGCTTTGCAGAGAAATGTTTGACTCTGTGGGAAGTGAGTGACATTTAGCTGCAACAGCCACCCCCGGAGCTGATGAATTCATCTCGGCCTGTGCAGTTGAATTTAAATCTCATAAAAGATATTTCTGTGTATGAGGTTTTAGGATTAAGCTGATGAGGTGAAGTCTGAAGAGATACTCTTGTGCAGAAATGTTGTTAAGATTAACATAACTGAGTTACTTAGGTATTTTTAAATTAAGCCTCTATTAAGCTGAGACTTCTTGAGAGAGGGCACAAATTGCACAACAGGGTGGAAAAGTGTCAAAGCAGTTTTTCTTTCTTCTTAATCCTGCCCAGTTCTGTTGATGCAGGTTGTCCTCTCTCACCTGAGACCTTGCCTTCCATCCTCTGGGGCTGCTTGTATCTCTTAGCAGATGCAGCCTAAAAAATGAAATCCATGTAACTCTTTCCCTGGTGGCAAAAGCAAATTCTTGCTCTTCCTTGTCGCTCGTCTTCATTGTAACTTTTACCAGTCTTTCATTTGTATCAGTTTTATTATTTGGGGGCTGTATTATAAAGCAGACCTGTGAAAGGATCTGCTTTATGGAAAAAACATTTCCAAAAAAGAGGCTGTGTTGGCAGACTGAACAGATGGTGACTTGTAGCAGCCAGTAAGAAACTTGAAACTGCTTCTACCTAGTGGGAAAGCACATCATTTAAATGAAAAATTCCATCCATTTCTGAAAAAGTGCTGTATGTTCTTTCTTCCACCAAAACTGAATTAACCAGGAGCTTACTTGCTTATGAAGATTTTTATTCTGATTTCATATGGAAGTGTTTTACTGGTCTGAATGACTTCTTGCAGATGATTCTTCTTTCCTCAGAACCAAAACCTGTCTATTGTTCCTTTGGCATTTTTTAGTTTGCTCCAGGAATTACGATGGTGAATATTTGTGTCATTTGGGGCTCAAGGAGAGAAACGAACTTTCTATTAATTTTGATCTTTTTGTCAATGAGCAGGCAGGAAAAATCACGATGGGAAATCCTCCAGCAAGAGCAGCGGCTGATAGAAGAGAAGAATAAACGCAAGAAGGCACTTCTGGCCAAAGCCATTGCTGAGAGGTAATGGGCTGTGCTGCAGCATGGGCTGAGGATGTGGAAGGGATTGCTTTTCATCTGCAACCAGATGTGTATCTTCTATTTAAATCTCACTTTTACCTCCTCCCTGTGCTTTCTGTGTACTGCTCCACGAGTGAGCAGCTGTGATCGGCACTTCCCGTCGGTGACAAGTGCTGGCTAAGAAGTTGTGACTAAGCTTTTCACACTTCCAAAGCTGCAGATCTGTGCACAGATGGAAAAGTTATTGCACAATTGGAGAAGTAGCTGAAGTCCTTGTGCCGGTTAGTAAGGGCATGTTTGGAAGTTGGGCTACTCAGATGCTCATCCCTGTTCTGTTCTTGATTCGTTTTCACTGGATATAAGGGAAGTTTATTTGATTCCTAGCCTTTGAAAGGAAACTCTACCTATTTCTGTCTGTTGGAGTTCTGACCCTTTCTTATTAGTATGTGAAGAGGGTTGAAAAGAGAAGATGATCAGCTTTAAGAAGATACCGTTTTACTGCTGGCAGATTAGAAATTGTGAAAACTCACATGTTCTCACAGTTGTTGACTCTTGCTCTTCAGGTGACCAGACTTCAAGGCATTGTACAGTATTGTCCACTGAGATAGTTTAAGGCTACAGGGAAGGCAGGGTTTGTAGAGAAGGGTATTGGAGCAGCTGGTAACACTGGGTCGGGGAACGAGCTGTGAAGCTTTCAGGCTCACGGTGTTCTCCTAGACATACATTGTGTTTTGCCCATGGAAGCTCTTGGGTAGCACAGGTGAACGTAGCCAGTACTGTGCAGAAAATTCTCTTCGAGGTTCTGAAAATTTTGATTTCCTTTGCCAGGTGTAGATAAAACACAAATGCATTTGGTCTGAGTCACTGTAGGACAGCAAACATGAGTGTGAACACCAGGCTGGGTTCCACCTCCTGGAAGCAGAGCATGAGGAGAGAGAGGCGGATGTGAAAGGTGGTTATAGGGGAGTTACATCTGATATTCAGAGCCCTTCTTCAGGCTGTAAGCAATAATACAGGGTGTCTCTTTCTCTCCACCTGCATCAGCTGATCTAAGGAGAGATGGTGTCGCTGCCTGCACATCTAGTCCTGCCTTCAAGTACCTGCTATGGGGTGTAAAGCGGTGACTGAAAAGCGTGGGTTTGCTGGTGGTGATGAATGACAGTGACCTGACCTGGTGTAAAAGCTTGTTGAAAGTTACTTGCCTTTTTTGGGAGTGAAATTCATCAAGGCTCCCTGCCCTTAGCAATGTTGAGTTTTCAGGACTTAGGAATGAATAGGCTGAGTTGAAAAAGGTTACCTAAGGCTTGATTGAAATCCTTTGTTAGGTGTAAAACTTTCCATCGCCTTCACTGGGATTTGGGTAGGCCTTTTGGGAATAATTTTACAAAATGGAAATCAAGCCTAGGTTAGGTGACTTTTTTGCCCCTACTAACTGGGTTTCTTTGAAGGGAGATATTTGCAGGGCTAAATACCCTTCCCCCTCTCGCTCCCCCCCAAGCCATTTCCTGTTTCCTTACACTGAGAACTACTTAGATACAGCAGCTTCTTGTGTGTTTCCACAGTGAAGAAACACAATCCATTCTAGGCACTTTGATTATAGTCATTACGTAATTTTGCCATAGTCCTTTAATAGCAGGCATTTTAGATCCCTGTGGATATTAAAAAAAGATCAAAAGTCTTAAACCATAAAGGAGAAATCTTCTGAATAGCTCTTAAAGAAGTTAGTTGCTCTGCAAATGAAATGGGGCCCATTATGTCGAGAGGTTTGAAAAGGGAGGAAAAAAAAAAAAGACATCTTCCTTTTGCAGATCCAAAAGAACTCAAGCTGAAACAGTGAAACTAAAAAGGATTCAGAAGGAGTTACAAGCTCTGGATGACATGGTTTCTGCTGACATTGGCATCCTGAGGAACCGCATTGATCAGGCCAGCTTGGACTACTCCTATGCCCGGTAAGCAACAGGCAGGGAGGAGGGAATAACCCTTCCTGAGTGGAGGGAAAAAATGCTGTTTCCTGTCACCGAAGCAGTATTGGGGTTATGTCATTGTAATAACGTGTAGTTGAAGTGGTCACAGTCTGGGGGGCTTTCAAATCTTGAGGTAGAAGTGTGCTTTTTATTTCCTAATTTTTCCCTTGGAATCTGTAGACTGAAGGAGGTTCTCTGCCTGCAGACTGTGCTTTCCAGCTTTGGGCTGTCACGAGACATACTTACTGCTTTAACTCTGCAGATGTCCATAAGCCCTGCTTTATTGTTTCAAGGTTGTTTATTTCTTCTCAAGGGGAAAGAAGTTGTTTTTTTTAAAGTCCTAAAATGAAAGTCCTTTTCAGGGAAACTTGCTTGCTGATGACAGCTCTGGTCCTGTTGGAATCAATGGGACCAATTAAGCTTAAAACATAGAACACTGCTGCAGTGCTTTTGGAACTGGGACTAAAAATTGGAGGAAAAAGCGAGCTTTCACCCTTCACAATGTGCCTTTAATCACTCTGGTTCTGATGAGTTCCTTAAATGCTAGAAATTAATCGGAACACCGTATTAGTTGTGGGTAAACCACAACATCAGTAGATAAACATCAGCGTGTTTGTGTAGCCATTTCATAAAATGGAAGTGCTCGCTTGCGGTTTTCGGTTCATGATTCAATGTGTTAAATGTGTATTTCTCCTTATGACTTCTGCTATATGTTGACCACAGGCCAATAAACATGGTAATTAGTCTTTAAAAAAAAAAAAGGAGCAGCAGTAGCTAAAAAATAAGGATTTCTTTTGTGTAATTATCATTTGAAATATCTAAGATTAACTGTAGTTTCGGTAGCTGCGTGCATATGAATACGGAATTTCATATCCTCAAGAGGAGAAACATTTCAGTGTATTTTAGTTGTCAGTCTGGTTTATAAAGCCATTAAATGCTTCTGGAAGTTTCCTTAGCAAACTTTTGTTAATAATGTATCTATTTGAAATGCTTAATGTCAAAAGAGCAAATAACACAAGGGGCTCTGACATTTGGAAGGCGGTTTTTGATGAAGATAACAAAAGGAGATGCTGGTAGGACAAAAGGGATAAAGTTTACAAAATACTTCATGACTTTCATGAACTTAGTAAATCTTTCTTTTCATGAGGGTTTTGGAAATGCAAGTTAGGTACTTCCAATGTTGTTGGTTTTAGGCATTATAAACCAAAGCTCATTTACTTTTAAGTGGTGTCTTTATAAGCGATTTTTTAGTTCTTTCTTGATGTTTTAGGGCTAAACCACCAATAATTTCAGTGGGTCAGAAAGTGCAATATTAAACAGTCCTGAGTGCATACAAAGTTGGGGGCATTTGACCGTTGCTGTAGAATGGAATTTTCGTAAATATGATGTGAAGAGTACGTGTGAATTCAGCCCAAAGGTTTAACTGTGCAGAAGTTGCCAGCATAGCATTAGTTTTTCCATTTCTGATACTTGACCCAGGGAAATCTTGACTTTCTTGTGAGGGGAAATGTAAGTAAGCATCTTCTGCCCACTGCAGAGATAGCCTCTACAGCTGGGCCAAAGTTTTGTGACTTGTATGAAATAACTTATTTGGGAAGGCTTTTTTATGTCTTATTTTCTTCTCTTTTCCTAAGCAAAGCATCTCCCCTATCATTCTGTTTCTTTGTTTAACCAGATATTTCTATCTGGCTTTATAAAACTGCTCAATTCTTTATTCGACCACCTTACTAATACTAGTTTTACGAATGCTTTGTAAGGTACATCACGCAGTCATTCCGCAAAAGCCTCTGCATGTTCCCTTTCCTGATGAGCAAAGTTTCATCTATTTTTCTATTAATGAAATCAGAATTAATATACAGATTCAGCGAATCTGGACAGTGGAAGATGCATCACTAATGTGGACACCAACCATTACAGTGCTAGATATCCCGCATCTGTTCACCCCAATAAATATTTGGAATATTTCCTTTTTGCTTTATTTGTCATGACAGGAAGTCCAAATTGGCAGGAGGTGCATGTCGGGGGGGGGGGGGGGACGCTTGCAATAAAATTCTACATCTGTTGCCACACAAAAGTTGTGATCACGATTGATGTCATGTGCTGTGTCAATCTGTGCTGCTCATGATTTTTCTAAACATATATATGGGTGGCCGGAAGAGTGCACTTCTAGCCCAGATCTGCCTGTGACTGTGTCTGGCACCACTGTAGCATCTGTAGCGGTCGGCTGGACGGCTGGATTAGAAAAACCACAGAAGTGCTTTGCAGTGTTTCGGTTCACTGGGTAGGTGTTCATTAGAAGTGGGAAAACTCTACAGTTCCTGGTGGTTAAATTCTGCTGCTAGTGATGCATCGCTTGAAACGGGCAGTAGAAAAAAAAGCTTGCTTGTGATTCAATCTGTAGATTTCAGATGAACAAGTTAACTTGCAATAGAGCAGCAGCGGCGGCTGATGTGTCAAGAGGAGACAATTTGCTCAATTCACGCTTATTTTCTTCCCTTCTACTAACGTCGCAGCATGTCATGGCATAAAGCATTGCTTAAAGTACCTGTCCCCGTGAAAGATTGTGAAGTGCTTTGAGAATTAACCCTCTAGAAATGACGATGCTTTTGCAGGAAGCGGTATGACAAGGCTGAGTCGGAGTACGTGGCGGCCAAGGTGGACCTGCAGCACAAGACAGAGATAAAGGAGCACCTCACAGAGCACCTGTGCACCATCATCCAGCAGAATGAACTCCGCAAGGCCAAGAAGCTGGAGGAGTTAATGCAGCAGCTGGAAGTGGAGGCAGATGAGGAAAATCTGGAACTTGAGATAGAGGTGGAGCGGATGCTGCAGCAGCAGGAGGCAGAAGCAGGGAGACAAGCCAGCCAGTCGCACAGTCATGCTGGGACAGCTAAGGAAAACCCCACTCCCAGTGTTACAGTGCGGGAGGGTGAGCGTGCTAACCATGTTGTGGCTTCTCCTACTACTTCTGAACAGTCTCAAAACTCTGGTACCAAATCCCTCTCCAGTATGGACAGCCAAACTCAAGCAGTGACTCTGGGAAACTCCCCAGCTTGTTCTGCTACATGACTACTATATTCAGATAAGCCAGCCAGCTATGGATGATATACTCTCTGTGGGCCTCTGAGCTGTATGTTATATCTGGGCTTCTGCAGTGCCAGTAATATGCACTTCATTTCTTTTTTTTTTTTTTCCTTTAATACTGTTTTCAGATGTTAAAGGCTCTTCTTTTTCACAAGACTCCCATTTGGGGTTCACCATCTGTCATCATCATTCTGTTTTGTTCATGTTCTGATGCCCAGCTCTTCGCAGAGCTTTGTACCTTTCTGAAACAAGATCCTTGCAAGTGAACAGCAGAGTTTGTCCAAAGGCTTTCTGCATATCAATATCACAGATACCTGGTCCAAGCAGTGTGCAAAAGATACATATCTACAGGAGAAATCATCACAACTTGGTCTGCTTCTGAACACTTTTTGTCCCCTGACAAGTATGATAGGATGTTTGTCTTCTTTTGTATCCATAAGGGATTAGTTTTCAACGGTTTTTAATCCCATGAAACTCAAGTGCTTACTTTGTCTTTGTAGCTGATAGTCTTTCCTGTACATGGTTTAAAGGAAATTCAGATATTGAGGCAAATTGCAAAGTAATTTGTAATATTTCCTGTTTCTTTCGGGTAACTAGATCACACAGAACTGTATATTGATAACACTATCTATGAAATCACAGCAACTATGATTCAACAAGAATGGTTGGCTGCAGTTTAAGACGTTGCAGAATGTATCATGTAGAAGTAGAAACACAAGAGACTGTGTTACAATTAAAACTGTTTCATTACAAACATTTTTCTCTGTTGTAGTTGCCTCAAAATTCCAGTAATTAGCCAGGGATCTTGTAATGAATAATTCCCCCAGTATACATAAAGTGAGCCCATTTTTGTATAATATTCAATGCATTTTCTTGCTTGGAAAGGGGTTTGTACCCCACAAGAAGTTCAGCTGGTTTGCTCTCTTGCTGTTGAAAGGCTTTAAAAAGCTATTCCAGGTGAAAAAAGTCTCAGGAATTAAAATAGAGAACACAGGGGGGGGAAAATCTCTCGTAGACCAATTGCAGCTGCAAACTGTGGGGACTTCATTCATAGCTGTCTGCTCTAACACTGGCTGCTTCCAGTGTGGAAATGGTTTCTGTAGTACCCGACCTGAAGCTGTCAGTCAGAGTTTATGAATGAGTTATTGAATGATGCCATCAAGTATATGAATGGGACGCTGATTGTCTCTATGGCTTTAATAGTGGAAAAACACGTCACTGCCTTTCATTTTTATTCTATTAATAAATCAGTGCATCTTCTACACAGTGTGTTTACTTCCAGTTGTGATACCTGACACTAGTAATACACGTATCCAAGGCTGTTTTTCCCCAGGAGGTGATAAATGACAGGATCAGGTATGTCCTTTGGTAACTGTCAGCCCTGTGAAAGTAAAACCTCAAAAAACACTGTTCCAAAAATGCATGAAGCAAAGACAGGGCAGGATCCAGCTTGGCAGGAATCTTTTCAACTAACTGGCCCATGGCAGCAGTGGAAAGTCTCTACTGGTGCCTGCCATACACAGGAGAAAGAGGGATAAATCTGTTTCTTAGAGAAGCTGCTCATAATCTGAGCTGACTGAAGTTAGAAAACTCCAGAGTAACATCGAAGATCCATGTGAAGCCTTGCTGCATTCCCTGCTATCTCGCTGGAAAACCTGGCCTCGAAGCCAAAGATGTGATTGTATTGTGAGAAGATTGTGGCTGACTTCCTTTGCTCTGTCTGCAGTTGCACAACAGCTTGTAGCAACCTGATTATGGTTTCCAAAACTGGATACCGGTAAGTGCAGTAATAATTTAACGGTACCATTCTTGTTTCCACCTTCTGCAGCTGTCCCCAGTTGCTCTTCAAGAGATTCTAAGTCCTAGTGGATAGGTCTGTTCCTCATTACAGTTGTATTCAGCTCACTGGGGAATGTACAGGAGAGCATCTGACAGAAGGCTTGAGTTGTAGTGGTATTTACAGGAAGCACACGCGTACTGGTTTGCGTAGAATTTGTGGTTCTTTGGTAGGCTACAATGTGGTTAAAATAGACCTGCTGGTTTGCACCTTGTTGTCATGGGTAAGGTTATTGGTTGAACTTCTCCAACCAAAAAATGGTAAGAACAAGGATTTTTGTAACCACAACTTAAGAATATGAGTTTTCTGGAAGGGACTGTGTTTATACCCAGCAAAATTACTTAAAAGCTGAAATTTTTTCATGTGCCATCCTGACAGTTCTGGTGCTGTTTCTGCCTGACAGAGAAGACACTGTTAGAATCAGCAGTTCTTCTTGTCTAACAAGTCCTGCATCGAAGTTCTGCCCAGTTCTGTCGCATCTTGAACTTCTGAGCTTGCAAAATGAAGTGAACTTGCTGGAAGCCACATGAAACAGCCCCAGGAAATAACAGTAAGCAGCCTGACATTTGGTCGCTCTCGCTAGGCAGGGAGCTCAAGAGTTAAATTGTTTGATCTGAGTTATGAAGCCTTTCTCTGACGTGTGATATAAACCACTACCATGGTGTCAGTTCCACTTTGGAAGTTCACAAATGTTTTGATGGGTGCCAGTGTGCCGGTTTAACATTCCCCCTGTGCCGGAGCCAAGCAGTCCAGTCGTAATTGTAACAACATGTGTGCTGGTCAAAAATGCCAGGAGATGATTTTGGTGCAACAAAAGGGTTGGGGTTTTTTTTCCTTGTTTTTCCTTGAAAGAAAGAAAGAGAACAGTTGGAATTGAGGCTCTTCAAGCAAAAGCTGCCTTTGGATCTTCCAACGTTTGGCTCTGCTGTCACTGGAGCGCGTTGGAGGCAGGTGTGCTGTCTGCTCAGCTAGTGCCTTGTATCTCTTCAGAAAGGAAAAAAAAAAAGGAAAAATTAGAAGTTCAGCATAGATCAGGAATGTGTGGGCAGATTTTTACGTGAGAGCCTCTTGCAGGTAGAGATAGAAGTCTGAATGTGAAGCGTGCTGGGATTGAACACCCCATGGTGGGGAAAACAGAGCAATGTGTGACATCCACCAGTAACACTGCAGGACTCATCACAGGGGACTTGGGTTCTCCTGTGGCAACGTAGCTGTTTCTGTGTTGGGCCATCACACAGGAAGAAGTGGAAAACACCAATGGATACCACTGAGACTGTTACAAAGCACACTATAATTGCCCACGTTGCAGTTTAGCCAGGATGTCGGGATTAACACTCCCTCCTCTTGTCAAGAAATGTTTAAATGAGCACAGATGGTCATGGCTCAGCCTGGGGTTCCCATGGACATCCAGTGCATGGTGTAAAACACTTGGACAGTCCCCAATCTGATTGTATATCCAGCCAGATGAAGTTGGGCTCTCAAGAGGTTTCAGCTTAGGGTAGCTGTCTGGGGAGAGACTCGAGTTCTCTGCCAGCCATTCTTCTTCCTAATGCCTTCTGCAATGCAGTGAAGTCTTCCCTTAGAGCCTGTATCTCGTCCGAACTACCTCAAGTCAAAACTAGTAAGAGTGAAAAGTAGTGACTGGCCTAATGGTTGGGGTACTGTGTTTCCTGACTAGGTGTATTAAGATCATGCTAGAAAGGGTTGCCTGTGGGACAGCTACCTTCACTATTCGGGGGAAGTTCTGGAGCCAAAGAAAGAGGCAGAGCACTATTGAATTGCCTCCCATGCTGCTGTTCCCTCTGTTGTGCATTTTCTGCTTAGGACGGTAGGATCTGTAGACTTTCTGTTCCTAAAAACCTTTTGCCAAAGTTCAAACTTGGATCAAAACCCCTGTGATCTGGATTATCCCAGCCTGAGGCCTGGTACTTTACCAAATGCCCCTCATGTGGGACCTTTGAGCATCTGTGAGTCCTGGACTGAGTTTGATGTGAGATCCTGTGTAGACATAGTGTCTTGGGTCTCTCTGCTCCATTCTGGTGCATGTGTATAAGGGTTCATGCTGTTGCTGAGAGCTAGCTAGGTCATTTTTTTTTTCTGCAGGCCTAATGCAACCCAGGAATCGTATGCTCAACACTTTGGTATTATATCATGATCCCTTTTCTAATTCTGCAGATACAAGCAGGTGTGGTGTGCAAGGGACAAAGGCTTTTGCCAGTGGCGATGCAAACGGGGTGTAGAGATGTGGGCTGGTATTATAGAAACCACATGCTTGTTAAGTGCCCTATTTAGGCTTGTCTGCATGGTCCTATTAAAGAGAGTGTTGGCTCCTTTGATGGGGCACGAGACTGGTTTCCTTCATCATTTCCCTTGATTTATGTCCCAGCAGCACGTACGTCAGTGGGGAAAGACCAAGTAACGAGAGAAGTTAGCCAAGCCTCACCCCCTCGGCACGATAGCGTATCAGATCCTTCAAATCCTTGCCTTTGGCAGCCTGTTAGTTACAGAGTTTAAATCATGCCTTTTAAGATGCAGGTAGAGACACTAAAAAGCTTGGGCCTTTCTGAATTAGGGCCTGGATTGTGTAGTTAGAGTCATTTTCTCAATTAGCTAAACATAAATCAGTATAACGAGGCGCTTGGGAGCATTGGGCAGGTTTAGTACCTTGTCTCTCCTGCCTCTGTCCATACCACTCCCACCTGCTTGTTTGGCTGATCAGCCAGTGATTTTATTTTTCCACGCTGCTAGAGCTGAGCCTCGGGTTGTAATGCCTGAACTGGTTTTCACACCTGGCCCATGTGTGCCAGAGGTGAGAACTGGGATAAATTGCTCTTATGCAGTAAGTAAAGCAGCCCTTACATGTGGCAGAGTTCTGACAGTCTGAGCACCCTATGCCACACCATCCTTCAGAGGATGGGGACAATGTCCTATTGGGTGGTGGCATGAATGTAGAAAGTCTAGCAGCAGCAGGGTTGCTGTTCAGTGGGATACCTGGGACTGGAAGGCATGTGTGGGGACCAGGTGCTGCATTTGTACTCTAGAGATGGGTAGCGAATGCACGACTCCCTTTTCCAGGGCTGTTGGATGATTGAGATGGGACAGGTTGCCCCACAAGCCCAGCTCAGCCCAATCCTCGTCTGAAATGCTAGGATCAAGTTGAGCAGGCAGGAAAGAGAAAGGCTTGGTGGTTCATCACAGTGAAGAATGAAACCCCAAGAGCTAAAAGAACCCATTTTGTGCCTTTTGATGCCATTGAAGCAGATATAAATCATCCAGTGTGAAAGCTGCAGTGCTAGGGACACCTCTTCAGTCTCTTGCATTTTGCAGGATGAGGGAGGATGTGGCAAGATGGCTGAATGAAGGAACAGATTCACTGTTCACCCAGACTGTGCTCGGGCTGAAGCTGTGACCCTCCCTGAGTCTGGTTTCAAGGGTTGGAGCCTTGGAGTAAGGCAAAAACACCCGAACCAACCATAATTGCTTTGTGGGTAATAACAGTGAAACCTAGGTCATAAATAAATCCCTGAATGATGGGCCTCTTTAACTTTCCCCGTGCAGGGTTTCTTGCTTTTCTATGAAGCAGCTGGTAGTGCTGATGATGTATCCGAACACATGATCATCTGGTGAGACACTCTTGTGTTCTTGTGATCAGTGCTGAATGTGAGCCTTCAAATGATGTTTCTTTTCTCTGTGGTGTGAAGTAATGGGTCTTGGCGCTGGTTTGAGGGCATTCCCTGATGATGCAGCACCAAAAGGAGCCCAAGATTTCAGTCTGCTCATCCATTGGGAAGTCATTGCTCTGAACTCACTGTGGCTTGGGAACTCTTAAATACTGTGATGGGTCTATAACAGAACAGCAGCAGTCGGAGTGTCACTGACACGTGTCAGGAGCAGCTCCAAATGCATATTTGATGACCTCGTGTTGTTTCTGTACTAGTACCTAGATGTTCTGAAGGAGACCCCATTGAGTTATTTCACATACACAGCTTCCTCCTTCAGAGAGCCAGTAAAGGAGGTAGTAGAACAAAGGACAGAGTTACTCCTTGAACTTCAATCTTAGCAATGTCATAAGGCATTTTGCTAGAAATCAATATCAAGTGAGGCCCTGAGTTCACTGCAGTCATGAGGTCCAGCAGCAGCAGAAATAGAAGCCCTCCATCTACCTGCTGTGTAGCTAAAGGGCAGCTGACGTTCCTGCTTTCACATGACTGCGGATTACTGTGTCCCCAGGAGAGCTGAAGGGATGGAGAGCCCTGGGAGTCATTCCTAGGCAGCAGATAGCAGAAGCTCACTGTTGGTGCGACTCCTTCACAAAGGATGGCTCTAGGTATCCTAGGTATCCTGCAGATGATGTCTCAGCAAGCCATGTTACCTTGCTTCCTTCCTTGCAAAGGGTAGCCCTTTGCTCTACCACAGCCTCAGGAGGTCATGAGCCACCAGCCCAGCATGGGTACCCCACTAGAAGTGTTTGTTGGCTGCGTACAGGATGGCTGAAGAGTCACAAATTGGCTATCCCTCAGACCGTTTGGTTGGGCACCAAACTATAGACTGCCTGGAGACCCATGCCATGAGCCTGCGATGAGATCCAAGCTGAGTATGCTGCCTGTCTTTGCAACATGGGCTAGGTGGAGTGATACAGCTGTGTCTTTGCAGGCTCGAGACGCTGTTCCCGTGCCAGTGACAACAGGTCCTCTGTCCCAAGGAAAGCGTAGTCCAAATCAGACAGCATCTTCTTCAGAGTTTCCCAATTTGGACCTGAATTAGGTTTCTGAATATCACCCATAACCCTGTGTCATGTTTTGAATAGTTCTGTATCTGTTTAGGTGATGACTCTCGTTGCTGACTGTGCATATTTCATTGTCTGTAGTGCTGGTGGTGTCCTAGAGGTCGTGTCTCTGGCTTTGCTCTCACGTGAGCTGCAGCTGGTCCCACGTTTTGGTGGTTAGCTTCATTGCAGAGAAGATGATACTATTTGGCATGAGGATGTGCTAATAAAGAACGAGGTCCATTCCAGCATTTTTCTAACATGCATCTCTGGTCCTCCAAGAAGAACATCTGCAGCTGTTTTTAAAAAGTCATGCCTGGTTCTCTGCAGGATTTTCTTCTTGCTTCCAGATCTTTTTTTTTTTTCCCCCATCTGCTAAAATACCAATTGTTTTCTTTTCTGCGTTCCTCAAACCAAAATATTTGGCGATGGACTTTTCTCCATGACATCCCCCTGCATCCCCTAAACACTGTGGAGTGTTCATCGGTCTCATTGACATTAACCAGTTCTGCAGGAAACCAGCACTGCCAAGCGGGCAGGCTCCCGCTCCTGGACTTCCTCAGCATATCTGGTATTGTTAGTGACAGTCCCTCTGTGAGTCTCTTGAGGGTGATGTTCTTGCTGGCAGAACCTGAGAAGCTATTGGGAAATACTTTCTTTGGCCTGGCGTTTGCACTTGGACGCTCACGATGCTCCCTTCTGGCCTTGACATCCGTGAATCTCTATCTGCTTTTCATAGGGAGGAATCACAAGTTGCTTTTCAAGGCTTAGTCCATCTCGTCTGCCCCAGCTGCCAGCAACACTGGAATCTTTCATTACTCAAACCTTCCAAGCCACCAATAAGTTCTCTTCTGTCCTTCAACCAGTTTCTGTTCCTCCTTCCGCCATCTTCTGAGGAACTTCATGGATCCATCCATCCTCCAGGCTAGGCAAATAATCAGGGCTCCACAGAGCTATCAGTCTGAGCAGAAGGGGGGTGAGCACGGGATGGTACTGGAAGTGCTTTGATTCATGGAGTTAAAACTCAGTAGGATTAAATTCACAGCCAGTTTCAGAAGCCCAGGTCCCTTCTCCCCACTTCTCACAGGCTTTAGGATTATCAATGTTCACCATTACACCCTAAACACTTGCACTCAGAAATCTTTGCTTTCACCTACCGTGTCTGTGACCCCAGAGGTGGCTGTTTGGAGCTGGTCACCTCTGGAGAGGTGGCAGATGATAACCCATCTGGGCATTCCTGAAGAGAGCCAGGGGGAGACTTCCTGATGGGAGCGGGGCCCGGGGAAGGCATTTGGGATGGCTGCCATCCACAGACACATCAAAGGTGTGAATGGCTTTTATCAAGAGGCTGTAAAACTTTAATCCAAAACCCACTTTAATGTATTTGCCACATATTTAAAAGGGGACTGATTTCAGAAATGCTTTCGAGAGTTTTAAAAGTTCTCCTGGACCCGGTACTTACAACTCTCTCCGCTCTGGAAACATGATGCTCTGCTTTCTGGAATCCCAGATGTTTGGGACTTATGACTGAGGGGAGAATGAGAACTAAACCCATTTCTAAACCTCTTATGAAACATGGGCACAAATAATTTTATTATTTTTCTATCTCTAAACTTCTGATAAACTGATTTTTTTTTTTTTTAAATTGCGCACCTTGCTTACAGCAAATGACATTTCCTTGGTCAGAAAATGTGACATTTTCCCACTCTGATGTCAAAAGTCCCTCATTTCCGACTCAGTAAGGCTGCGAGACACCAGCCACTTGACTTGCTGGGCTGCTTTTCTCTAGTCTGGAGCTTTAGGCCAGTCCTATTTTCCTTGTAAGAAATCTGCCTTTAGTGTGAAAAACAGGAGCAATTCCCTGGCAAGATCAGAGCAAGTGTAGCCTTTCTCATTTCTTCCTTTTTTTTTTCCTTTTTCCGTGGGAGAGTTGAAACATCGCTGCTTTCATTTGAAAAGGGCGAGTGACTTTCCCATGTAGTAATACCCAGCAAGTGTTGAGAGAATGTGGTTACATAAAACCATATTTTTAATACAACCGACAGACTGTCTTGAGAGCTAAGTGTTTTTTGACAGTTTTTATGCACCTGTTAATTCAAAGCTCTTAACATGTGCCAGTTAAAAAGAGCCAGGCACTAAAACATCCAGCATGTGGACGGCAGGGGCTCAGCTGCACACCAGAGCACAGGGAATCCGTGCAAGGTAGGAACTTGGCTTCCCTTACAGGACTGGCTGGTACACCACTAATTCAACTCAGAGCTTTTGTTTCCCAGTCCTGCTTGGCCTTGAAGATTTCTGCTTCTGCTTTGGACCCGAAGAACAGCTGACGTTTCTTTGGGTTTCTTCTCTTTGCTTCTCCCAGCTATTGTGGCTGTCAGAAAGAAAAGGTTCTAAGCGTCCTGTCAGGGCTGTGTGGTTCAAAGCAGTGCACTGACAATACCTCTCCAGGCTCCACTGCTACAGTTTTGCCTCCTCGTTTTCTGGATGTGGGGCTGCTTCTTACAATCAGCGCTGAGATGGGCACTGACAAAGCCCAGATGGAAACCTGCCACACAGTCTTCCAGCGTGTCTGCTTGGGTATCTCATCTGTGGCCAACCCATGCTCAGAGGGGTGGGTGGTCTGTTTAGACACAGCCTTGCTATCACCAATACAAAGTAAGGCTGGGAAGTCCTTCTCCTCCTCTAAAATTTTCCTTCCTCTCTATCCCTCCAGTATTACCAAACTCTCAGTTTAGACATTTTCTCAGGGTCATTTTAAACCTCTTGCAGACAGATCCTCCCTCTTCCTTCCAGAGCTTTCTCTCCACACCCTATCTGCTCGCATCGCATCGCCAGAGTTTTGGCTGGCTGTCCGCACCGTAGCTCACCTGGTGGCTTATGCCTGTGGAGAAAAGCTTGAAAACTCAGCACCATCTGACAGAAAGGTTCGAAAAAAACAGAAGGCAGGTACAACAAATACAAGAAAACTTGAGAATGTTAAATGCTTGCAGGTGCCGACACAGGAGTTTCCGTGGTAGAAATGACCAGCTAACCCTGAAACGAGAGGTGCTTGTCTTTTTTGTGCAAGCCCTTGGCATTTACAAGTGTGCCTCTGGGACGTGTTCCTGTGTGAGATGGGGTTAGCATGCCATGGCCACTGCCACCGCTACAGCCACTGCCACTTCTCTGCTGTATTAACTTAGGGCAGTCATTGCACTGCCTTCAGGAGATGGGGCTGTGTCATCTCTAGACTAGTCCTTGGTCTCAAGGCCCAGAGGCAAGCTGACAGTCTCTAGTGTTAACCCCAAAGCTTTGGGCTCTGAAGAATGAGGCCACAGCAGAGCAGTGTGTGAAGGCTGTGGACAGTTATCCTGTAGGGTTGGAGATACGGGTTGGAGAGGGAGGGAAAATGGCACTGGCTTCATTTGCATGCCAGCCTGTTGGGCTGTTTAAGGTAGGTTGTGGCGTCCATTCCAAAGTGGAGGTGAACCCATCACTGCTCTCCTAGCTGTGTTACAAGCAGGCAGCAGATTTGCCTGTGGCAGTGGGGGTACCAGGAGCTGGCCCTCACCCCAGCAGAAGAGGAAGGAGCTCTCAGAGGGCACAAGAGCATATAGCTGTAGAACAAAGCTGCCTTGATCCGTTCTGCAGGTTGAGTCCTATCGTGAGTAGATTGCTGCAAGGTGGTCAGTGGAGCTGATGGGACACAGAGGGGGTGTGTGACGTCTAAAGCAGAAGGTGGGAGAAAGGCCTGATAGAGCCTATCCCTGGGCACCTAAGATGCGCTGGATTTTTGTGCTACGTGATGTAGAGCCTCATGTTAGTGGGTACCTGCCTCAAATCACAGCTCCACTAGCCTGGACAACTAGCCATGAGTGGGGTCTATTGCCAAGAGCAGATCAAGGGCTGCTTGTCTCGTACACTGCTCAGAGCTGACAGCTGGGACTCTTCTGCTGGGTGGTTTTCAGTAGTGGTGCTGAACATCAAGGTTCTTTCTTGCATCTTTACTAAGAGCCATACATCCCTTCCCCTACAGGCTTTGTTTGTAGACCTGATGGCTCAAAAGAGAAAGAAACTCATCACAAATAACTTATCAGGATGATATTACTAATATCTCTGAATGTGGCATGTGAGCTTGAACTGACATGAGAGGTTTATTAAGCAGAAGACATTAGATGAAGGCTTGTTAGGGCAATAAAGGGGGCTAGGATTCCACAGCAGTAACACTCAGTCTGAGTCTTGCAAAATCACCTGGCAGGACAAATATGATCCGGCTCAGGTATATGCACACTGTTGCTTTGTGTTGAATTAGCTAGAACATTCTATATGGTGTTTATATTGGCTTTGTGTTTTGCATTGGCTGCAGGAAGACATACGATACCCCATCTGGCAGGAATTCTGCTGGGCTAAAGTTACCCCATAACAATTCAGGGGATAAATTTGACTCGGCAGAGTGGTATACACTGCTGCAGTGTTTTGCTGCATGGGGTCACAGCACTCAGTCCTGGGTACCTTCAAACAGAACTTTCTCTCTTGGTACTGCTTAACTGTGAAAGTGCATGTGATGCTGGTAGAGATGTTTCCCTGAAGAAATGTGAGCTCTGCTCCTGCTGAAAGGGTATATTAGTTTTATTTCTTAGATTGCTACTTCAGTAGCTGCAGTGTGTGTGGACTTGACCTGTAGACTATGTCTTTTTGGGGTGCACCTTCCAAACAAGAATAAAGTGCAGTTAGAGTGACCTCCTGTTCTGCAATGACAGAACTGGAAAGGATCTCAGGGTGTCCTCTAACTCATAGCTGCAACCAAGTCCACCCTGTCTGTCCTGACAGATAATGGTCCGATAGTTTCTGCACCCTACAGTGACGGAGAATCTGTCTCTCAGCAGCAGTTTAGGCCAAGGTCTAACCAGAAACTCCACTGCTGCAGTTTCAATCTGGGTCTTCTTGTCCCATTAACTGTATTTGAGGAGAATGTTTTTTCCTTTTCCCAAGGCACAGCCCTTTCTCTGCGTTACCCATTAAAACATTTGCACAGCAGGCTCTGCAGTGAGACAGGGAGTGAAGTATGCATGGTGGGAAGCATCCAAAACTTGCTCAGATCTGCACTGAGTTTCCAGCACTAATCGAGCCATCTGTGACTCATCTTCATGCTTGTGCGTCAGCTCGTGTAGATATCCTCCGAGCAAGCAAAGCACCAGATCACTGCAGGCTTGCATGGACAATAGCACCAGGTTTCACGGTGGTGTCCTCGGGACAGGACTGAGCTATGATGCAAGAGAAGTTCGTAAGAAAAGTATGATGGTTGTTCACTGCTATATTCAAACTCGGAAACGCTCGATTTGCAACTACACGAAAAGTGGTAAGAGTCATAATCCTCGCCGAGAGCCTAACTGCCTCTGAAAACAAGTTGTCTCTCTTTCCATCTGATTTGAATCTGAGAACTGCTCCGTGTCCCAAAGCTGAATGATTTTATCACCTCTTCACCAGCCAGAGTACGTGATGACAGATTTTTTTGACTGAACCAAGGAATAACTTTACTGAGAGATCTCCCGGTTTTCACCCATGTGAGAAGCCCTGATGTTTCCTTAGAATCCCCTTACCCTTTTGCTGCAGAGGTGCCTTGCTCTGAGCGTGAAACAACTCTGTGGACTAGGAGAGCAAAGGGAGGCTGCACCACAGCCTCCCTGTGCTAACTCTACTCAGTTAGAAGCACTGTCCATGGGGTAAAATGTGTAAACCTCATTTAGGATGCTAAACCAGTTAGATTAATTGTATTCCTTAAGAATGTGCAGAGGAAAATAAAATGGGCCTTTTTTTTCTGGCATGCTCTTCTTTGGAGAACTTCCTGAAAAGCCCTTCCTTGGATCGGAGATCGTGCATTGTCTTACAGCTAAAAAGCAGTTGGAAAAAAGGTAATGAGAATGGGACCTTAAACATCAGAAGGCAGCAAAGAACTTGAATGCTGATGCACTTGTCCCAGCTGCTGCTGACAAATTGATTTCCAGGGCAGATGCAATAGAGGATCTATCTTGGACAAAGGTTTTCCTTTCCACAGCCACGTGCAGTAATGAAAACAGCAATTTCCAGTGATACTTTCTGCCCAAGAGTAATCTGCTGTGGACTCTACATCTCCTCACTTAAGGTATCTCTGAGCACAAACCAGACATCTTGGTTCCCTCTGAAATCAAGTGGCATGTTCAGTGTTTGGCTGGTCCTACGGATCTTGGGCTGGAATTTCTGACCATCAGCTATAGAGGGAGCCTTGATGAGTGATTCAGATCTGGAAGGGACTTCAGCACAATAGGAGTTGCCAGGTTTAGAAGGAAATTGAGTAGCCAGAGCTGCAGGAAGAGCTCTGCTGATCCACTCCTTAGGGTTTCTGGCCAGCCATGTCCTGGGGTGAATGAGACCTGGGTGAATAAAGGATGCTTTGTACTGTGGTCAAATTCAGATACCTGGGGGAGGGGACCAGGGAATGAAGCAATTCTGTTTGTTTTGAACCAAGACAGTCTTTAAAAAAAAGAAGAAGAAAAAAAAAGATAAAATAAACTAGAAATACTGAGTCAACTTAGGACACAGTGTTTGATTTGAAACACAATGTTCCATTTTACAGTTAATTTTTTTTTCTCAAGTCAGATTTTTCAATAAAACCTCCAAAAGGCTCATTTCAGAAACACCTACATGAAGTCAACCTCTTTGCTTTGAAAACACTTTGGAATGAAATGTTTTGAAGTTTGAAAAAGAGCCTCCTGTATTGCGCTCGTTGGTTTTGTTTGTTTTTTTGGCAAAAGGTGCTTGTCGACTTCAGCCCAACTTTGTGAATGGTTTATGTCCCTCTGAAATGAAACTCTGGTCAAAGTTCCTGCTCACGGCACCAATTCACCCTCTGTATCTATGAATCTGCCAGGGGCAAAGCGGAGCCTGTGATTCAGCCCGGAGCTGTTCCGCCTCCTTGGAACCAGGGAGGAGAACCCAGGGCGTTCTCATAAAGGAAGCGATTCAACTCTCAGTAATCAAAACCCAGGTCCTGCTTCCTTTCTAAGGGCATCTGGAGTCCCCTTGCTGCAAGGGGCCAAAATCCCCATTGTCTCCGTGAGGAGTTAAAAGCACATCCTGCCACCAAATGAAGAAAATAGCAGAGCATGCGAAAGAAATGGCCCAAACCCCTTTTATTTATCTGCTTCCAGGAAAAAAAATACGAGCATGAGACGTGAGGTTTCTTTTCAGGCACTTTCTAATGACTCGGATGATCCAATGAAACAAATGAGAGCAGCCAGGAGAGCTCTCTGCTCTGAAAGGGCAGAGAAATATTTGCCAATGCAGCAGCTCTGCAAATGTGTGAGGCTGTTAAGCTCCTAATCCCATGTCTTATTTTTATGAATTTTCACACTAGTGGGATATAATGAACGTTGAGCCCAAAGACATTAATTACTCGGGTCCTTTTTTGGGGAGGAATTTCGATGGAGTGTAACCTTTTAAATTACAAGGTGTGAAATAAACTCTACAAAACTTACAGCTTTAGTGGAGGAACTCCAAAATCAAATAAAAATGCAAAGCCACTGATGAAGTCCAATTTACTGTAAAATGCCCTGGATCGTGGTGTTCCAGTAATTTTTTTTTTTTCCCCCTACATACTTTGGTTAAAATAATTTATATCCGCTGCAGTGTTTATGTACCTTAAGCTTTATTTATTAAAGGATATGTATATTTCAAGCCCAGTTTTAATGAGACATGCTGAAATCTGTAAGGTACAGTGCAACTTTTGTTCTAATCAGCACTAAATCTCTTCTCTTTGCTTTTTCTGTGTTGAAAACATTCATGGTGGACGGAAAGAGACATGTGTGGATGTGTGTGTATATAAATTTCAGATATGTATAAATATATGTGTAAAGTAATAAGCAAAATTTATTTCTCTTTTTCTATCATCAGGGCAAATACAGCATCATTGGTCAGTCTGGGCACTTAAAATCACAGAAGGATTTTATCCTTATTCTTAGAACAGGACAATTACTTCTTTTTTTTTTTTTTAAAAAAGAAAATTATTTGTTTGCCAAAACTTGTGCTTTAGGTTGGCTGAAATTGTTTGTGAATTCACATCAGCTTGAAGAACTGTTCTGGCAAAGGAAGAAAAAGAAATCCAAGCACTTTGGCTTTGTTTTCTAACGAAATGTTTTGAGATTGCATTTTGAAAGAACACCCTTAAAGTAAAGTTAACATCAACTAAAAAATATTCTGGAAGCTTGGAAACTTCTTAAAACTGGGAATTAAACGGGGCCTTAGGGATGTTCCTTGGGGGAGTTGCTTTGAAACGTTCTTCCTGTGTTTCAGTTCTTGAAAGGAAAGAGAAAATATTTTTGCTTAGATAGATGAATTTGAAAGCTATAATGTTTATGGCCATTTCGGTATGGCATTAGGAGTGAGTTCTAAAAATTCTATTAGGTTTTATTAGGTTTTAGGAACTTAATCAAACTTAAGCTGTATTTCAAGACACTGTAGAAAGCCTGGCTTTCATTGACACCTCAGGAGGAGATAAAAGGTATGTAACTGCTTAACCTTTACTGATAGTACTGGAATATGGATATGAAGCTGGTCGTGCAAACGTCCCTTATACTGCCTAAACCACTATTGAAAATGGTACACAGGTTTTCCTAAATCCCTTTAAATGTAGTATGGAGCATGGGTATCATGGGCAGGAAAGTGGCTCTCTTTCCCTACAAAACAGTTTTTCATGAAAATTAAAGAGTCCATTTCTGCCAATTTTCATTTTGATTTAATGAATGAAGGAAATACAAAAAATCTTTAAAGATGCCTGTCACAAGGAGGGCGAAATAAAATCCCTTCTGTGTGGAAAATGGCAAATTTCTGGTGAAAATCAGCTTTGCTAGGTTTTTGCCTAAGTATTTGCATTTCAGAGGTTATCTGCAAAGTAGAGAAGGTTTCAGGTCTGGTGAACTTGATTTCCTCCCTGTGCTTTCCTTTGCACATAGAAACACTTATTTTTCTGATGAAGCTAAAGACACAAGTTCCCAGCAAAGCAAAGTGAAGTCTGGAGGCTGAGGCGGGAGGCTTTTCCCTGTTTCAGGGAAAATGTTTGCTTTAGAAGTGAATGCATTTCTCAGAAGAGAACCCCGAAGCCCAGAAATGGCTGACCAAGGAATTTAAAGGGAGAAACACTCAGAGTCGGGGAGCAGAGTAATAAAGCACAGGTTTGTTCTGTAACAAATTCCAGCACTTGCGAGACCTTTTTAGACATATGGAAGTCCATTTAGGAGGAAAATTGGTTGCAGCCGCCGATTCAGAACCTATTGGAATCAGTGGAAACGTTTCCATTGTCTTCTGTCCTGAAGAAATGCTGTTTCTGTCCTTCCTTCCATCCCTAGCCTGTGCTCACTCTCTGGGCCATATGGATTTCATCTCCCTCAAAGACATGTAAGAGAAGAGTGTTTGGCTGTTTAATGGCATGGTGTAGCTATGTGGACAGGAATGGTTGATTTCTACTTGATTGGCTACAAATCAGGTAACCAACGCCTCGGCT
Organism: Actenoides lindsayi; assembly: GCA_025331215.1. NCBI lineage: Eukaryota > Metazoa > Chordata > Aves > Coraciiformes > Alcedinidae > Actenoides > Actenoides lindsayi. Next base: position 10,245 of record WTSP01021444.1, on the reverse strand, counting down.
TCAAGCGGCTGGCTTTGGAGGAGTTATCTGGGTGCATCTGGCTCCCCTGTCGCAGAGCCGAATGTGGCTTTAATCACATCAGCACGCTAATTGTGCCCCTCAAGAAGAGCTTGGAGGAATGAGGGTCTGTGTTTTGACAACCGTCAGATTTCTTTATTGCTGACCATAATTGCTGGGCTGTCCCTGGGAAAGCGCACTGCTTAATTGCTTATCTGGTAGTACCCCCCATCAGCTATTTCATCTCAGAGACTTTTCTAGCATTAAACCCAGAGCCAGGCTGCCTGCAGAGGGTGGGTGAACCAAACCAACCAAGAACTGATTTTAAAGGATCAACTCCCATTTCTCTTTCTTCAAGGCAGGCTCCCAAAAATGGGGGCACAGAAAGGGGTGGATGCTCACAAGCACTCCCTGTTCTTATAGGGTATCACCTCCTGACTTACTTGTGATCATCACCACTATCTGCCTTCCACCACTGAGGCCAGGACAACTCCCCACAGAAGGGTTGACAGGCTACAGAGCAAGAAATGTTGAAGCATTTCAGCCTCTAGAAGAAAACTTCGATATTTTCAGACTGAAGCTATGTTTGAGAGTGAGCATGAGATCAGATACGAGATGCAAGACAGAAGTGGTTTTCTGCCTTCAAACAACACCCATTTTACTGGAACTGGTCCGAAAGAGGCCCCTACCAGGCACACAGAACGTGTCAGCAAGCAGCTGAACAGGACTCCTGGAGTGGGGCTGACACACGGACGCAACAGGCTCCTTGCTGGCAGCAGAGGCAGAAATCTGGGGGTTGCGTTTTCTGGAGGAAAACACAGCAGGCTGAGAACAGAGGGCTGGAGCTCAGCTCCTCCTGCCACCTCGGACCTGCTGTGTGGCCTGGACGCTGTCCCTTGTTCACTTGTGTTCACAGCTGCCTTGTCCCTCCGATGCTTCACGTTCTTTGGGGTGAGAACTGCCTTATGCAGAGGCTCCTGTCTCCACCTCCTGTTTGTAATGACGATCCCAGTGCTGCGATCATCTCCAGCCTGAGTGAACATGCCAACAAGGAAATCTTCCCTGAAACTGATTCTGGGTATCAGCTGGCTTGGTTCCCCTCCTCTCTCCGATGAACTGCAAATTCCGCGGCGATCTTCTCTGGGTATTCTGGACAATGAATGTGTTTCTTGCCATGTAATTAAATTATCCACTTTAGAAAGAGAAAGATGCGGTTTTGTTTCCATTAGAAAAACAAACAAACAAGGACTGATATTTATTACAGGCCACGGCTACTCAACAAGTGTTTTCTGGAACTCTAATAAATTGCTGAAGAAAGTTTACAGCTGAGCCTTAAAGATGGTTTAGTTTTCCAAGTGGCTGGGATGTATTTATTTCCCATTTTGTTAACCCGCAGCATGGTGAACAGCTTAACGTGCTCTTTCCAGGGTTCAGACGGTGTCAACCCAAACTCACGCTCTTCACCCCGAAACAGTTAACCGCTTTTTAATTAAAACCATGCCAATTATTCATTTTCAAGTTTTGCATTTATTTTTCCCCATTTGAGCAGCCTGTTATTTGGTTTTGCTGCCGCTTCATTAAAACGGCTTCCAAAAAGAAAAAAAAAACAAACCAAAAAGCAACGAACCTAAAAACCCCAACCACACACCCAAACCAAACAACACGAGTAGCCGGCGAGGAGCTTTTCAACCAGACAGCATTTTAGGTGTCAAAGGCATGTCTGTGAAGCAAAGGGCCGGGCAGGTTAGTCAGGGTTGTGCTTTGTGGCAACTGGAGAAAGCCTTGTCCTTTGAACAGTGGGCAAAAAGAAGAGGTGAGCTTCACGGTTAGAAAGCAGCAACGCAGAAAACTCTTGAGGACATCAGTCTCAAGATTGCAGAAGGAGAGGGACGACCAGTGACCATCAGCGAGTGGGTCAGGGCACCCACGTCATGCGGAGTTGCCCGTGCAGTGAGTAGTCCAACAGCTCAGCAGCGAGGGAGACGAACAAACAAACAAACAAACCAACAACATTGTCATTTTCAAAACCATTGAAGCAGATTAATGTC
>WTSP01021435.1:82369-106059 GCA_025331215.1 Actenoides lindsayi | reverse complement strand
CTGGAGCCGGGAGAGTTCAGATACACTGAATGTGACCAGACTGATAGTGACAAATTGGACAGCACTCAGAATCTAAGCTCAGCCACCCCCAGCCCTCTGATAGCTGAGGACCAGCTGGAATGCAAGGGGGGGTATTTTCTTCCAAATTACTTTACCTTTTTACACGACACCTTGCATTATCTCCTTACTTTTACATGAACAGAGTCTTTTGCTCTGTTACCTTCACATGCCCTCCTTCACAAAGTCCTCACTCTGCATTTGCATACTACTCACACTACTTGAGTTTTCCAGATTCCGTATGAAATAATTTGTGTTGTGAAGCTCTTCAGTCTTCAAGCTCTTCTTACCTTCTTGCATAAAGTGAAGACAACTAAGAACTTATTATTAGAGAAGCTAAGCAGTATATCAGCCAAGTTATTTTTACATGCTCGAAGTGCTGGGTTTTTTCTGCTCCTTGTCTTCCACTTCCACCTTTATAAATCTAGTCAGCACTAGCACTGATGTGGTTAGTTTCTTGGACCTTTAGCAATTTGCTCAGTGCTCACCTGCTATAAGCAAGCTGTGAAATTAGAGTGGTCAAAACAAAAGTTTAAAGTGGATAGATAAATATCTGAGCTTGAACTCTGCTCTTTCTTCATATCCTCAGAAGTGAAGCTTGAGTCTTATGAGAAGATGAAAAAAATATAGAACTGAACCGACTAAAAGTTGATTTTCAAAGTCAAAAAAAAAAATTGTGAAACAGTTTTCTACTACTTCTTCATTTCTATTAGCTGGCCAGTGATCAAGGACTTAAATCTTGAAAAACTTCTTTTATCTTAGATCTGAGCAACCTGATCTAGTTGAAGGTGTCCCAGCTCATGGCAGGGGTGTTGGACTAGATGCCCTTTAAATGTCCTTTCCAACCAAAACCATTCCATGATTGTGATTAATACCTTGGTTCTGCTTGAAACGAGAGAATAAGCCACCTCTACACTTTTATAGCACTTCTGTGTTGCAGCCAGGGTGAGAGCAGAAACTCAATAACCTGTTTCAAACACCTTGACTTTTTGGAAGATTTTCAAGACCTTGAAATAGTTCAGCAGAACTATTTTCCTGCTCCCATTTCACATAGGTCACATGTTCATCATCCTCAGATTTATGGAGACAATAAAACGTTGCTGCAAACCTTCTACTTTTTTTGACTGGATCATTCTTTACAACAGCTTCCTGCTTTAGCTCTCCTTTTCAAACATTATCTTTGCTTCCCATTTTCAAAGCCCTGCACAGACACGGGAGGTTGAATCTCATGGTTCATGAAACCACTTCCCTGTCTACCACTCAAACAAATTCTTTCACATTTTCTCCCATGTCAATCCTTACACTTACAAGGTGCTCCTGGCAGGATTTATGTTGCCAGGGTGCAGCCTCTTTCTCCCTGTCTCATAACAAGAGACAGCCTTTCCCCTGGCACCACTGCTTTGGCTGGAGAAAATGTGCCCTTCTCACCCTCATGGCAGTGGCCCCTGCAGAAAGAAGGTGGGACCAGCAGCAGATGGCACTGGTACAGGCACAAAGCATCCTGGGACACATCCACATGTACCGGTGACCCAAAGCAGTTTAGCAAAGCTGCTGGAAAGCAGAGTAGCAGAAAGGGACACTGATAAGGAAACTTTACTAGTCTTGTCTCTGTCAGCTTCATACACCAACTAAATGTTGTATAAAGCCCTTGCATGCGTTCTTTAGGGAATGGAATATAAGGGTCTTTGACCAAAACAAAGATGATGATGATGTCCACACAGCAGGAGACCTGTTAAAACTGGTTCCACAGGTTTGTCAGCAGAAATGAGGAAGACCAACCTAAGACTTTAATAGAGTAATTGCCTATGCGGGACTAGGCGGAGATTTGGCGGACATATATGTTAATAATTTCTCAGAAAACACATGAATATGTCACCAGATTTTCAGAAATCTAATGCCTAGTCCTGTATACGTTGTATAAGTATTTCCTGGTTAACTGCAGGCAGAGCGCCCATTTGGAGGGGTGATCCCCTGTGTGTTCAGTGCTGCAGTAAGGAATACCTGCTTAGTAACACTGCCTTGTTACTGAGTTCATCTGGGAATCCTTGCCCAGCCGCACCTAGCCTCCCACTTGGGTGGAGAGTGACAGAAAGCAAGGGGGCTTGTAAACTGTGACCTTTGAATAAACACCAAGTTGAGAAGGAGCAACCAAAGCACCCTTGCCCTGGCCGCACTGGGTAAAGCTGGAGCAGTAGCTGGAGAGAGGTGACCCTTCCCCTCTGCTCGGCACAGGTGAGGCCGTGCCTGCAGTGTTCTGCCCAGCTCTGAGCTCCCAGCACGAGAGAGACATGGGCATACTGGGAGAGTGCCACAGGTCCCCTCACCCCCATACACCACGCCAAGTGTGACAGTTACTCTGGACCACTGGAAATCTCGGGAGGTAAATCTGATAGTTCAGTCTCCAGCTAGAGTTTAGCAAAGAGCCTCAAGTGGGATTAAGATGTGGGAGGTTTGTCACCTGCTGTGTTCCTGCAGGTCACGTCCAATGTAATAGCAGAACTTTGAGTTATACACAAGCTATGTCTGATCCTCTGAAAAAGTGCAAGGCAAAGGCTCTCCTCATGAGCACCACGGTGATCCTGCCTTCTTGGGCAGATGGGTAGCACAGCTTCGGAAGAACCTCTTCAAAATGTCACGATCCTCTGCTTTATGACTCACTAATTTGTTTGCTGTTTGCCCATTCTCTAGAAACTGCTGATGTGTTCAGACTCTGTCTTTTCCTCAGTAGAGGTGAAACCCATCAATTATTAAGTCTTTTAATAGCCCCATCCAAACAGAAAGACGGAAGATTATACTTTAAATCAAGTCTCTGTGTTGGCCTCTACTGTGATTCCCAATATCTGTATCCTATTTCCCCATGATTTCTGCAAGAATGAGAAAACAAATATATTTTCTTTAGATTTTATCTTCTTGTGGCAGGAGTCCTAGACACCCAAGATGGTCTTGGTGATCACCATGCAAGACCAAGGAGCTCTCCCTTCTCTAAAACCTCTCCTTGTGTAGCCAAATACTTTAAATTTTATTTACAGCTATTTCTTCCCCTTAGACATCAACAGCCTGCATGTAAATTTAGCCTCAGTTTTTGAAGGTAAAGATGTTTCCCTGCCTGCTCTGAATATTAATGCCTTCCTATACCTCCTTGTTTCTCTACATCCTTTCCTCTCGCATGTTTTCATGTAAATAAAGTGGAAGAACACTTAGGCTGAAAAAGCACATGTTTCTCCTGACACTCCATTCCTAGACAGACTTAGTGCTGGCAGCATCTTGCCCTTTGCTTAAAAAATGAGTCTCCAAATGCAGCTGTGAAGAGCTTTTGCATCACATGTAAAATGTCATCAAAAAAACACAGGACTTCCCAGTCACATTCCCAGGTGCGGAGTTGTCTTGTTGCTGTTAGGCAATTGGTGGGAGCTCCACCTGCTTAGATAATACTTGTACCATATTGACTGTCAGCCCTAAAATTCTAAGATATTTCTCCCAGGCAGAGAAGGAGCTCTGGCTCAGTGCCCTTCTTGGGTAAGCCCTGCCTGGCACTGCAGCCTGGGCAAGCCCTGTTCACCTCTCGGGGGGATGCTCCAGGCACAGCCATACGATGTGGAAGCACCAATCCCCAACTGGGAGAGCTGCCACCACAGCTCCTGATAGCTCTTGAGTGGGCAGAGCTGGTGGAGCGGCTTCGCCCAGCTGTGTCCAGACAACATCTGCCCAGACCTGTCCTCACCCCAGCAACTACTATCCACTCGCATTTCGGGCGGTTCTTGGCTGCTTCGGGGCAGCATGAAGGTGTTCTCTGGGCTGACAGGAGAGGGAGATGGCCCCTTGGGTCTCACTCCATTCTTTCTTTGTCCCTCTCCTCTGCACAGGCCAGCAGAAGGAGTAGAGGGAGCCCAGGTCACCAGGCTGCCCTCCATCAAGCTCCTCCTGAAGCAGGTGAGTGGCCACAAAGCTGTGAGTGTCCCTGCTGTCCCTGCTCTGCCCTCAGAGGCTGCTCTGCCCTCAGAGGCTGCTCTGCCATATGGCTTCCACCACAATATCCCCTCTAAGATCCTCAACATCTGTCTCTATGAGGAGTGGATGAGTGCCCTGGAGAAGACTGGCAAGCAGGAGAAGCTGGATGGGCTGAAAGAGCATGTGGAGAGCAGCCTGCCAGCTCTGCAGGGACTGTCAGAGCCCAGCGAGGGCCTGCAATGTTGTGGCCTCCTGCAAAAGGCCGTGTGTACTGCCAGCCACCTATTCTTCTTCTAGCGTGGAACTTTCCTCTCCTTGGAGCCTCAGTAGGCTTTGAGGGTTGCTCTACAAAGAGACTGTTGCAAGAAGGGCTAAAAAGGAGGGAGATGGCTGTATCTCAGTGCAGAAGGCCTTCCCTCTGCTGTCAACCAGGTGTGGCCATGGGGCCTTCCCTCAGATAGGTTTGGGTGAGGCCAGCCTGGGACACCTGTGTTGACAAAGTCTCCTTTCCTAAATTGTGTTCTTTTTTCCTCAGGGTGGCCAGCAAGCAGCCAGAGGCCAACTACTACCTGCTCAAGAGCTTGCTGGCCGTGCTGGAAAATATCAGCAGGAACATGGCCACCAGCAGAATGTCAGCCAACAACCTGGCCATCTGTGTGAGGCCAAACCTGTGCAGCCTGGCTGAGTAGCACCACCTCTGAAATGTCCTTTTTGAAGTGAGGTGCCCAAAACTGAACCCAGGATTCGAGGGACAGCCTCTCCAGTGCTGAGTACAAGGGGACAATCCCTGGCTGAGTACTGCTGACCAGGCTATTGCTGATCAAAACCAGGATGTTGGTGGCCTTCTTGGCCACCTGGGTACACGATGGCCTATCTTCAGCTGTCTGCAAACCAACATCCCCAGCTCCTTTTCTGGTGGGAACCCCATGTCCTTTTCTGCTGGGAAGGTTGACACTAAATTTTTCAGAGGCTATAATAAAATTGATATATCTGAACTTGTCCACTCAAAAGCGTTTTTGGGACATAGGAATGCTGGTAAAGCTATCCTGAAAGAAAATAAAGTCTACTGACTAAGCCAACAAAATCTTATTAGATTCTCCAGACAGAAGAACTTGTTGCCATCTTAAACCAGTTTCCTGATTAAAACATTAAAATCTGACATTTCTGACAATTACAATTATGGCAATGACCAGGTTTTTGCTGGTCATCAGGCTAGCGAGTGGGAGCTAAGAAACCAGAAAGAAGAGATATTTGAGAAACTGACAGCCCAGAGTTTTTCTTCCAAGCACCTTGTGAAATTGCTACCAGATGTGCAATTCCTGGTGGAGGAAAACTCTTGTCAATCCTCTCCATTATCATTTTACACCACACTGGAAGTGATTAGGCAAGGTGTAAAATAGTGCAAAATTAAAGGTTGTTAATTTGCCATAAACACGACATATTCCATCTCAAGCTTTGCATAATGGGTGTTATAGGAATATTAGAGGTTTTCTAGGCTTCAGAATTTCTGATTAACATTATGGGAATAAAACTGCCAGCCCAGGAGCTAGGCTACATTTTGCTGTGCATATTAAAAACTTATTTCAGTCCTTGCTGTTGTACTTCTGCTAGCCTCAGGTATTTATCTACCTCAGATCTTGTTGTTATCCTATCAGTGTGCGCTCTCACACTGTTAACAGTCCAGAGGAGTTAGTGTTGGCAAATGTTCCAAAAGATATAATGGTTCACTATTAGGAGACTTGCAGTTAAATAAATTACCTGTTGGAACAGAGGAAGGGATAAGCCTTTCAGAGCAATACCTTAAAAAAATCAACATATTTATTGTGTTTCTTTTATGCACTGAGGTCATCTTGGGAATTTTTTCTTTCCTTGCCTCTGAAAGTTGGGTTGGAGACACTGTGTCACATAGCACACGTCAACTCAAGAGTGTAAAATCATACGGCAGATCTTCAAAAGCTAATTTTTTCTCCAAAAAATGCTTTGGATTGAAAAAAATCTGCATGTCAAAATGGAAGATAATTGTAAGTGTTTGAATGAGGCTGGTAGAGAATTCAGACGCAAGTCTGCAAAGGTACAGTTTTGTAGAAACATGCTGAGGTTTTAGCCAATAAGCTTTATTTTCACAGTTGAGGCAGGGTGACTGTGTGCACCCAGCTGGTTTCTGTGATTCATTTGACAGATGGTAATGTATGAAGTCATCAAAACTCATATTTTTGACCTGCATTTTGAGCACTGATTTTGCACATAAGTGCAGTTGTACACATGCTATTGGCCCAGCTCTTAGGAAAGTGATACATATCACCACATTACCTGTCTGTCATTTTTTCACTGAATAATTCTTAATCTTTTGGCCAGTTTTGACAGCCAGCCAGAGGGCTCAGAGACATTAATTTCTTGTGAATGCTTTAAAGAACTGGTGGCTAGTCACAGGAAGGAATCTGTATTCATCCATGACAAAAGTGGAGACGTGAAGAACTTGACCACCCTCTTTTACCTGGCAGTAGCCAACAAAGTGAGGGCAGGGTGGAAAATGCAAGCCCAAATTAGTGCTCCTGGTGAGGCAAAGTCAGTTATAATTCATACTCTTGTCCTTTCTTTGAGGCAACAGCCAGCTGGTCAATCAGCATGCACATGCTGGCTGATCATCAGCATGCACATCATCATGGCATGTGCTGTCAAGAATGGCAAATAGGGGATAGAAGAGAAAGATAAGCAGTAGGAAAAAATTAAGGTGCACAGTTCCTTAGGAAAATGGTCCTTTTTTGGTCATTTGCTACCCAATACGCAACTTTTCTCCTCCAATGTCACCTTGTGTCCAGCCTGGAAGGTCATCCAGCAGTTATATGAAAGTATATTTGAAGGAGAAGATGCTCTTCAGCATGCAGCCCTGATGAGCTTGTCACTGCTTCTCTTTTCAGCAGCTGGTTGTCTATAACATGATCAGCTATATATAACAGGTAAAAAATCATGCACACAAAGGATGTCAGACCAAAAGAAATGTATCAAAAGCCAGTGATCACTCTGGAAGACCCCGTGAGTTTGTTAGAATATGACTAAATCTTCTCTTTGAAATTCATTATTGGCTTTAATCAGACTTAGCCAGGCTTACAAGTCCAATGACTTCGATGACCTTTAAAAAAATGTCAGGTTTGTTTGCCAGGTAGATTTTCTGATTTTGAAACACATGTAATTATCATAAAAATTATGAAGAATGTAGATCTTCCTCAAATTCAATGGAATATTGGGTTTTTTTATTCTTTGTCTTCAGCAGTAACAGCTGAGGCCAGTAAAGCCTTTACTAATATGCTTTGTTTTGGTAGGCATATTATGTGAAATATTCATTAAAGTAGCAATTTTTGAATTACTCTTTTTGGATGTCTCATTTCCCTTCTGTAAGAACAGAGAACATTAATCTAAACTAGGGCCTCTGATCCATCTGCATTCACATTTCAGCAAGGAACTTAAGACTGCTGCTTTATTGATGCTTCAGGAGTTGCTCTGGACAGAAACAAAACTAAAAAAATGGAGATCTGATACCACTAGTATTTTCTTTAAAAAGAGAAGGAAACATGTGCTCCACTGGCTATTTCACATAAATTATTCCCTGCTCCTCGAAGAAACGCTGTTAGTGTGGAGTAGATGTCTCATCGGTACAATGCCCAGCAGACATCCTTTAAAGCAATTTTTATTGGCTTATCTGACTGCTATCAAATGTGCTGGATGTGATATGTAGAGGGAAGTTCTCCTCTTTCATTGGATTTGCAGGGAGTGGAGTTTGGGTACAGGGGCTGCCTTTTTCAAGATGCTGCAATTTACCTGGATGGGAATTTGTTAGACATGGACATTGCAGATCACATGGTGGATAGGAGACATTGGGGGAATCATATGATCAAGGGAGGGAAGAACTGTGTATGATGAGAAATTCCTGTTGTTTGATTTCAGTTCACCTGCAAAACCAAAGGCTGAGAGGGACTGCCAAAAGTAACTCCCTTTTCCAAGGGCAGGAATAGTACACCAATGTTTATTGTGATACAAGCTCACCTTAACCAGTCCTAAAAGCCTCTGTAGATCAAGACTCCATAAGGTCCCCAAGAAATGTGTTTCAGATTTTCATCACCCTTCCTGTCTGAAAGCTTTTTATACTGGTGAACCATTCTTGTTCAGACATGGAGATACTGTCCCTAGCCTTTCTTTAGTATCTCTTCCATACTTGAATGTGCTTAGCATGTTCTTCTTAGCTGCCTTTTCCTAGGATGAGGTCTCACAAGTGATTGAGTAAGAGGTACTCCACTCTCATGCTGAAAGAGTTTCCTCCAGATTTCTACCACCAAAAGCTATCTCCCTATTCTCTCTCAAAGTCAGGATTTAGGAATTGTTTTAACCAGAATTGAGGCTTAGTGAATAAAATGCAGCTATGTCTGGTAGGCTGAAGATCTGTGCAAATTCTGGTGCCATAGCTGAGGGGACAGACTCATTAGCAAGGGCAGTTTTGGCACTAGTGGTGAATTATTTTAGCTTAAACTCATCAAGGAATCATTTCTGTACTCAACAAACCTGGTTGGTTTTTTTTTTTCCCCATTCTTTCCTCTTGCACTTTGGCATTACTGTTCATTGCTTTGCATTTTGATTTTCCTCAGATTGGTCCAGATCTTCCTTCATGTAAAGGAAAAAAAAATATGTGCAAATGAGACCACACTAGTACTGGCAAAAGGTCCTTAAGTTAGTTGATTGTTGTATGGTATAGGCCATACATCTGTTTACTCATGACCCCATTGCTTTTGCCTTTACTGCCAGTTCTGACTCACATTCAGCTGATAGTGTCTAGTGGCCACATTCCATGCTGCATGAAGCATTAAGTTCACACATGAAGATTTATTACGAGGGTCCACAGCTGAAGGCATATGTTGACTAATGGTGGAGGTTATCTGGGGGGGGAAATAGAAGGAAAAAGAAAAAAAAAAGATGGAGAGAAAAGAGAAAGATCCCTGGTGGCCACCCATGAAGTGAAGCAACAGGGGCTGCCAGATGAGCATCATCACATCACTGGGTCCTTCACCTGGTCTGTTTTCCCTTGGTGCATCATGTGCTTGGTTACTCCGTCCCAAGAACAATGCCTTGCACTTAATGTTGAAAAACATCCTGTGCTCTTCTGCAATATGTCCACTTCATTAAGGTAATTTTGAATTCTAATCCAATCTCCAGTCAAATGGATGTCACTCTCATTTAGCTATTGTCCGAAGATTTATCAGGCACACCTTGTATTCTGTCAACCCCCTCCTTAATGAAAATTAAAAATCAAATGCTATCAGGCCCTGTGCAGCAACCTGTGCATCGGAGTCTCACTGGTTTCATCTGTTTTGTTTGACAAATACATTGATAGCTATTTGCTGAGTACAAATCTTCAGCCATCTGTACCCACCTTAGGAACAGTTGTACTGCCCATTCCTGCTCGCTTACAAGAACATGTGAATAGCTATTGTGCCAGTTATGCAGTAATACAGAAATAATTTCATAGTCAAATTGATAAAGCACAAGGTGGAAAAAAAATCCCTCATCTTGTATAAAAGTATTTCCTTTGCACCACTTCCTGAGAAAGAGAATTGTTCATTAAAAAGGTGTTAAGATGCACATTGAATACGATTGAATGTCTTGAACTGCAGCTTAATCATCTCATAACTATAGTGGGCAAAGAGCATGCACCTGATTAGTGACAGTAGTTCAACCAGTGCCTGGTAGCCCATTATGCTCCCACAACTCATTTTTTCTCCTGTGTGCTTCTATTCAGTGGGAATTTGCCACATAGCTTTGAGTACATCATAGGCAATAGAGCTGTTTTTTTCTCAGATTTGAGCTGAATTTGCATCCAAGTTATTCCATTCATCATGTAGGAATTACTCCTGGTTTATGTCAATCAAACTGCTTAGAAATTTAAGCACTCATCATGTAATAATGACAAGGGAGCAACAGAAGCTCTCTGACATCAGCTATGATGTCAATGCTATATGATGACTGTTGCTATGAGTTGTATATAAACAAAAAATGCAGATAATATTAAGTATATTTCTAATAACACAGTAATAAGCACATTCTAATAAGTCTTTTATAGCATGGGTACTTGTCAGCATAACTGAAAAAGGAAAGAGCACAGGTCCATGGATTTTGCCCTGCAGTCTCATGGGGAGTTTCTTGACTGTGGTGTCTCTCTCTGAGAAAGTCAAGTGAGAGACATCTCTTCTTCCAAAGCACGTGTTCAGCTGCTTACACAGACATGGCCATGAGCATGGGCATGGGGATGGTTGTGGATACAGACATAGACATACACCACAGAAATTGCAAAGTTGCTCATAGTCAAAACCATGAAAGAGTACTGTCATCTGCTGTCAGCGTGGGTTTTTTTCTATGTATTCAGCTAATAGAATAAAAAGTGCTTTAGATTTCCAACTATTTTTCTTTCTTTAAAAATATTACATACTATTTTAGTTTTTAATTTCTTTACGCATTTCAGAGTTAAGAGGGCACATTAAGAAAGCTGGGGATGAACTGTTTACAAGGGTATATAGCAATAGGACTAAGGGACAATGTTTTTAAACTAGGGAAGGGTAGCTACAGATTGGACATTAGGAAGTTCTTTACTATGAGGGTGGTGGAACACATCCCAGGAGGTGGTGGAGACCCCACCCCTGATGACATTCAAGGTAAGGCTTGATGGGGCTCTGAGCAACCTGTTCTAGTTGCAGATGTCCCTGCTCCCTGCAGGAGAGTTGGACTAGATGAGTTTTAAAGGTCCCTTCCAGCCCCAACCATTCTATGATTCTATGATTTTGCTGTATTTTTCATACATGCCCTGTGGCAAGCTATTCTCATCAGTAAATTGTGGACCTGATATACGAATTAAAACTGATTTGAAAGTTGAAACATTAAACTAGCTCAAATGACTAAAATTATGTTCACTACTAACTTAGTGATTGATTAAAGGATGGATAATATGAAAAAGCTAAAAAAGTTGTCCATACCATGTACTTAAACAAACAGTTATTTGGATGCATTTCTACTACACCTCCATGGAGTCGCTGCAGGGCTGGTGTTAGTCTTTTGCAAATATTTCTAAATCTTATTAAAAGCTATTTGATAGCAAAATTTAAACACAGAATTATCACCCACCAGTACTGTGAAGACGTTCCAAAAACAATGAGAAAGAAATACTTAAATTTTGAAAAAACTGTAGGAGTTTCTATGAAATGCTGTTAATGTTTTTGTGTACTTCTCAGCAGCTATGGTTTAGAAGGGCAATGGGGAGAGTCGGGCTTTTAAGAGGTATGAAATATGTTTTTAATTTAATAGCTCCCATTATTTTGAGCAACTCAGTCATCCTTATTCCAGAAGAGTTTCAAAGTATGAAATACAAGTTTGCATTTACTTTATTCTTAGGGAAAAAGAAATTAAATAAATCATCTGCACATATGTCCTGATGAAACTGGTGGTTGTTTGCACTTGTGTCTGAATGTAACTCACTTATGAGTGATTTTTCAGGGATTCAGAGCAATTATTTTTGTCAAATTTCATTTCATAATAAAAATTGCTTTGATATTCTTCCATAGTGTTACAGTTCACAAATACCAAAATGCAACAGTGTGGATTTGGAACTGTTCAGTTCAATAGATTTGGATCAGGGACTACAGCCTTTTAGATCAGGTCAAGAATAACATGACTTGATGCATAAAATTCTTAGAGGGAAATTTATTTTTTTTTTGAGTATTGTGATAGCATTTTCTTTGAATCATATTCTTATCCCCAGTAGTGTTTTGTCTGGTAAATCAGGAAGCTTGGTATTTGAAGGCACAATATCCAGTTATATTCCAAGTGAAAATACAAGCAAGCTGTAATTTATAGGAAAATTTTCCTGACTATAAAAATAAAGATGATAAAGAAAGGAAGTCACACTTCTGAATTCATCCAGTGGACCTTTCTTACTAGTAAAATAATTCTAAAGATAATAAAATAAGCCACACTTTTGTAATTAGCCTGTGTGGTGTTCCTACGTATCCCAAACTGGGAGTCTTGGTTTTATTTTCATTGTATTAGGAGTAGACTCCTGCTTGAAAAACAGAGTTGGAATAATATTTGCAAAGACATAAACTAGAGCAAGAATTCATTTGTTCTTGGTTTTGGAGTAGGTATCATACCCCTTAAGTAAGTAACGTTGTTACTTTCAGAAGAGAACAAAGTGATAGGCACTTTGTGTTGGAATTTGTGTAAATGTTTTGTTTCAGTATTTCTTGGATCAGGAGTTTGCTTTTAAATGCCAGCTGTTTTGGATAATTTACATTGCCTTCCATACAGAAGTGTTTGCATGTCCTTGCTCACAATGCCTTTATACTTGTACTATGAGAGATATTTATACACACATGCATATGAACTATGCTCCAATTTCTGAATTATAAAGGTGCATCAGGGAACCCCTCCAGGAATGGAGTCCCTGATTCTGAGATCCAGGAATGCTTCTGGCCAGGGTAAGTCCTTTTTTTTTTTTTAACACTGTAAACCTCCCTTTCGTTTTGAATCACCTTTGAAAGATCTTGGGGATGCTACACAACTTTTAATCCTCACGGTTTTCCAGGATGTTTTAGAGGATGTAGCTTTAACAGAGAGATGAGGTATAACTTCATAAACACAAGTAAAAAGGTGCAACAATAAAAAAGCTACTAAGCCTATTTGGCATCTACAATATTCTTTGAAGAATTATTCAGTGTTTTCTAAATTTCATACTCAGCCATGAGCCCTAATAAGCCAGGGAAATTGGAGATAAAGGTGCCTCTTCCATAATCTGTTCTTCAAATTAGCCCTTTTCAGGTCTCTTCTCTCTTGAGTTTTCTAAAAAATTAGTTCAGGATAGAACGTGTACTGAAGAAATGGTGTCATTTAGCCACAGATCTGACTGTAGTAAGGTTTTCCCTGTGGGGTTTACCCCATACCTGCTACACTATTGACAGATGATCTGTCAGCGTGAATGACAAAATTATTTTAGCATCCTCTTAGTAAAAGTAACTTCTAGAGTTCATGTCCTAACCTGATCCAATTTTCTAATAAAGGCATGGACTTTGGCTTCGGATTGTTATGGGAAGTGATATGAAGGACGCCATCAGATTATTTTAATTTGCATTCTAGTAGAAAACTTTAGTTTTCATTTCAGCAGCATATTTCAGGAATATCAGACATTATTCAATTGGGACAGTGTCATGACTCTAATCTGTGAAACAAACAAACAAAAGACATTTATAGTGTAAAACTCGGAGGATCCCAAGATTGTCTACTATTTTATTAAAAGAGTGAGAGAAGTTATTATTCAAAATTATTTGAGAGAAACAGAAGCATGCAATGTAAACTGAACACAGAAATAATGTTTTCAGGGTTTTTTTAGATCATTTAGATAATTCTGGGAGCTAACTGCTTCTGAAAGTAAGTACAATTATTCTCTGCACACTAATTGCACTGTGATAGCAGAATACAGTGGTCTGAAACTGAAAGTAAAAGAAGTTGAATTAAAAGTAAGGCAAAACTATTTGTTACTGATTAATCAATGAAACATCTTCTGCAGGGATGAGATGGGTTCTCCATCTATGGAAATAATGAAAACTTGACTCTTTATGTTTCTAAAATATATGTTGTCTTTCTACTAGAAATTATGGGTCAGTGTAGAAATTAATGATGGATTTTGTGTGACTTGTGATACAGAGGAGGCCAGATTAGGTGATCAGAATATATCTGTCAAGGCTGAAAATGTATGCATCCATTAACACTGATTTTTCAGACGTAAAATAAAATCAGGTTACTTGGACATCGTTTCATTTGAAATTATGAACTTTTAAAGGACGCAGGTAGCACAAAGCAAATAATGTTTTAGCAAGACCAGGCCACATGTGAAAGCAGTAGTGTTTTCCTGGTCTTTCTGTTGGATTAGCTATATAACATAGTGAAAAAAAAATAAATGTACCCTTTTCTCCTTATTCTCTGTCTAAAATAATAAAACTCTTAAGTACTTTTAATTTCTTGAGCTTAAGAAGAATAACTGAATTGAAAATTGATTAAACTCCATTTTGTTTTCCTTTTCTGACACACACATTCAGGAATACACGTGTGTATATGGAGTTGTTTTACTATATCTGATTACATAAATTAGCAAACCTTTATTACAAAGTCAAGTCTTCTCCTCTTTTTAGCAGCTGGAATATTGTTGCTTCTGTAATTGAGCCGTAAGGTTGGTACAAAACCCATAAATCAGTAATGGGATATTATTTTTACAGACTTCATGAGTTCAGAGGCGTGATGGCTAATGAACATGTGTGGTGGGTTTACCCTGGCTGGGCAACAGGTGCCCACTAAGCCCTTCTATCATTCCCCCCAACCCCCATCAGCACGGCATGCAGGGGGAGAATAAGATGAAAAGAAAAGAGAAGTGAGTTATGATAGATAAATTTGTTATTCTCTACTTCCTGTCCTCAGGCGATGTCGGGTCGAGTCCAGGAAGCAGGGCTCCAGGAACACGCAGCAGCTGCTTGGAGGACAAGACAAATGCCCCCCATCCTTCTCCTGCCCTCTCCCTTTATAGTTGAGCTGACGTCATATGGTATGGAATATCCCACTGGTCAGCTCAGGTCGGCTGTATCCCCTCCCCCATCTTGCCTCCCAGCCTCTGGTGCCGTGTGAGCACTGGCAGTGATAACACGGGGGTGTTATTAACACCCTCCAGCTCCCAGTACCGCAGTGTGAGGGCTGGATGGGAAAAAGCAGCTCAGCCAGACCCACTACAACACGCTAGCAATAAATTATGCAATATGAGGAAGAACATTCGTAATATATTAATTCATGGATGCCTGGCAAGGAATCAGGACAGTCTGGCATGGCAGAACTGGATCTGTGAGTTCTGCATGGTCCATTTGTATGCTTTGTGTTTGTAGGTGCATGGGTGCATCAATGTTCATGCCCGTGTGCATGTACATTGGGTTTAGAATATATACTACTAAAATAGTTTTTCTGGTTTGTTTTGTTTTGGTTTTTTTTTTTTATGTAGGAAATGGAGTCATCAGAAGTTATTTCTTCAAGATAATTTGAAAGGCCAATGACAGATTGGACTTCAAACCAGGACAAAGACTCCCAGTTCTGTCTGCTAGGTAACTCTGTCCTTGGGAAATTTTTAGGACTATTACTTAAACAGAAGGCTTTCAAAACTATTTTTGGCTTTAAATGGTTATTACAACCCTCAGTTCCCTCTTGCCTTGCATGATGTTCTGTCTGTGACTGGGAAGGTGAAACCTATAAAATTAAATGGCACATTTTCTCTTTAGCTGCTGCAGGAATCCCATAAACAGAGCTGATCAGAAAGTAGGATACCATATCAATCAAGGACTTGACATTCTGATAGACCAAATAAATGCCCTTAACTACTGAACAAAGTCTTTCTCTTACTAAGTTCATGACTTCAAAACACTTTTGAATGGAAATACTTCAAAATAAGAATGTCAACAGATGTTGGGGTTTTTTATTATTTTTTTCTTCAGGAAGAGTTTTAATATTTTTGGTTTGGTTTGAACAGATTTTTTTATTATTATTCTTTTCTTTCTGTTTTCTTTCTTTTTTTTTTCAACGAATATCCACTGATCCACAATAAGCCATATTTTCAGAAGAAGCTTGTCACCAACAGGTAAGCATGAGCTGTCTAAAGAACTTGTCCCAGTGAGGGACCAAAATTAGTAACCACATTTTCAACAGAGATGAGCCCATTTTAAAGTACACTTGAAGCTCTGGGCTGTGTGTGTGACAATGAATGCTGAGCTGTTGGGTACTGAGCTCCCTTAGGGGGAACTGAATGGTTTTGAACATTTAGGTTCAGTTGTGATGTACTGAGCTTATTTAAAATAGAGTCCTGTACATGCATCTTTGAGAGGGATGTGTTACAAAGGAAGTCAGCACTAGACAGTGAATCACATGAAATTTCGTACAGCAGCCTTTCTTGTTAGGGAACATTATTAATAAAAATTGCACTCTGAGGTGTAGTGAGAGGAGGATGATTTAGGGAAGCAGAAAGCCCCAACCTTCTTTTCCTTTTCTTTGAGAATCTGAAGTGTCATGACATTTCTTTTTCCCTTTCTACCAGAAGATAGGTTAGCAGTATTCCCCCTGTTTCAGATCAGTGACTGACATGAAATCTGTGTGTTGAAAAATACCTGCCTTCTCCAGATCACTTTTACCAGTCTGAGGAGAGGTTTTGGAGACTAACTTCGATCTAGATGAATTGTTTTGTACATGCCTCAAAGGTTGAAATAGAAGAGTGGAAATTCTGCCATAGAAAAATTCCAGTTCCTAATACATCTTTCTCAGTATTGAAGTGCAAATACATCCAAATCTGGGCTGGTAAATTGTAACCTGACAAACCAAAGTGAACCAGATTCTTGGAGGCTAAAAATGTTAGCTATGCCGTAAAGAATACAGTGCCACATTTGATGTGGTTTTATTTTCTGTTCTTTACACCTCTTTGGTGTTACCACTGTTGATTTCTTGATTTCACTGTGAAATTTAATGGCCGCAGTTTCAGGCACAATTTTTTGGGTGCTGAAATATCAGCCCTGATTTTTTATTTTAAAACCATGTGACCAGCCAGGTGCAACAACTTAGGGGGAAGTTTCAGGTATGGAGATTTGTTTTTGTTTTTCTTTAAGATTGCAATGCTCAGAACAGTGAAATATGGGTAGAGTAACTGCTACTTTTCTTTCTCATCAACATAAAAAGATGCTTGTTGGCTGTGCTGGTAGGGGGTGAATGAATGGATGTGAAATGTTTAATTACATCTGTGGCATGTGTTTCCTTTAGCCACATTTTGCTAAGTCCTTCAGATGCTGCACAGCTGCGTCTTGGAGTGAATTCATCACGATGTAATTATCAACCAGCTTTATTCTAATTGTACATAATAATATCTATTGAGCACAAGTGATTATGAGAATCTCTACAGAAAATATCTTCTTAGCTTCATTCCAAGAAAAGAGTAAATGGAAATATCTCTCATTTCCTGTTGACATTCATATGCATGGATGGTGTTCAACACATTCAGAGTTGTATGGTCCAGGCAACATTTTCAATATTACTCGTCTCAAACTGACTTAGATGAAACCATCACTGAAAGAACCCAGTATTTAGAAAACACTGAGCACTGGAAAAAGCAGACTTTAAAGAGCTGGGAAGTTTGCAACTTTAGAGCCCTGAGTGCCTCACCCTGTCTGAAGATCGAGGTGTCACTCCACCTGGAGAGTAAGTCTGCAGCTGGTATTGCACTACAAGAACCATCTGGGTTCACATTCTGGAAAGGGGTGAGTTTTCACACATAACTGGTAAAATATCATCTGGTTTCACAGCACTTTCAAAGAGTGACAGGTTTAATGAGGGAGGGGACACAACAAGCCCTCTTTGAGCACTCTCTGCCAGAATCTGCTCTTCAGGCAAGAAATGCAGATGCTTCATCTCATTTTAGCCAGAAGGTATTGCTAAAGAGTAGGACAGCCTGGGTACTTGTGGTGCTGCAACCTCCTGTTCTTATTTAATTCCTTGTAGAAAATATTTTGCAGAAGGCAATCTGAAAACAACATTGGATATGTGCATTTTTGGTTATCATTGCACCAATATCCCACCTTAAGACTGTGTGCTGAAAAACAGTGCATTTCTTAGTAATCCACATGTTTAATAAGAATTTAAGATGTTTCTGGCTTTCCAGTGTAGAAATGTATGTGAAACTTGCAGCTCTAATTTAAACCCTATATTCTTTCTAATAAAGAGTAATTCTCTTTTGTTCGGTGTAGAAGACACTGCTGACCACTGATAGGCAAAACCAATTGTAATCAACACCTCATTCTCATTACTGATTTCTACTGTTGGTAAAAAAGCTAAAATAAGGAAAACCACACTCCAATAAAATTATCGAGTATCAGATCAACTTCTGAGTTTCACAAGAATTCAGCCGAGTGAAAAAGCAGCATTAAATTCCCTGCAATGCTGAAGCCATATAGAAGCAAGGTGGAAATCTCTTTGCAAAAGTCTCTCAGACTGGGACCTATTATTGCAAAGCATCCAGGGCCCTGTTCTTATATCTCTTATGGTGATAATATATTTGAGGCAGCCTCACTGCATCCAGTGATATCCCTCCAGAACAAGAGTGAGAAAGGGACAGGGCCACCTGCTGTCAATAACACTCTTTTACCAGTATTTTGAAGTCTATGTAAGTTGCTCATTCTTAGTAAGTTCTCCCAAGGCTAACCTAACAAAACTATGACACTTGTTTAAGTTAAAACCTTGGAGGTGGATTCAGAGTGCCCAGCAAAGTGACAGGAGATGAATGGTATGGATTAGGGGAAGCGTTACACTTCAGAATTCAATGATGGACCATTGACTCACTGCAGTACTATAAATGCCGAAGATTAAAATCTAATCTTAAACAACTACATTCGATCCATGTGCCAGCTTCTGCTGAGGGATTTTCTGATTGCCAAAAATGAGAGTTTTTGTAAGAAAACCTCGTTGTTCTGTTTGACAAGTGAAATATGAAATACTATGATCAGAAATGAAACATGAAATAGTATCTGCTGATTTAGTTCGATATGCTCTGAAGAGTTTCAGCTCCAGTTTTCAAAATACCCCCCAGGAGGATATTGCTGGACTGTTGAAGTCTTGTTCAAGCAACATTTTAATAGATGTAATAGCATGGTATGTACCTTTAGGTTCAAATGTTGTTTTATGTTAAATCGGCAGATACAGAAAAGAATGGTAATTTTACAGATATTTTTCTGTTAAAAGTTGTTGAAGGAATCATGTTTTCCTGTCTCTTAAGGATCATTTTCTGGCAGTGCTCTGTAGATATAGCAACCATATGTACTGCAGCTGTTACTAAAGAACTGAAGAATACATTTTCTTGTGGAAGAAGGACAAATTTTAATGAACAATGTAAAAAGAACAATAATCTGAGGTTTAAAAGTTGCAATCTTGCAGCAGGACTTCCCTCATGTGAATTCAGTGTAAAGCCAGGGAAAGCAGTAACATCTCTTAACAGCAGTGACAGCAGGTACTCAAACACCGATGGTTATGACTAAATATGGGTATAATATTTAATAACATTTTAAAGACATTCAAATTAGTTTGAAGACCTCTGAGCTGCCTCTACCCCTTCTACTGCAAGCTGAGGTCTCATCCTTGCATCAGCTACATGTTGGTCATCCTCACTGTGAATACTGTCCTAGGCTTTGGAGAGGTTTTTCCTTGGGGAATATCAGAATGTTTTTCTGTTATTCCTTGGTAACAAGACAAAATGGACAATATATCAAACTTTGGAAGGATGCTGAGAAAGAAGAGTTGTTCTTCTGCATTCATTTTGTATTAAGCAGCAGAAAGGACAGGCGTAGCTTCATCCCACTTGTAGTCCACCTGGTCGCATGAGACGTAAGAGTCCCTTTCCCTCAGGGGAAGGAGCTGAGGGAAGTTCTCAGTGTCAGTTCCTGGAGGAACTGTCAGTTCTCTTCCGGGTCAGGACATCCAGTAACTTGAAGCTTCTGGGTCTCTGCCAAAGGTTCACTTTTCACTTCATAATGTGCAGTAGCATTAGTAGGGAGGCATTCATGGTAAGTCATAGTCCACCAGCAATAAGAAGCATCTGCACGTAAGTCCATTTCTGGTCCCTCCTCTGCTTTGCATGGTTCTGATTATAGTGATTTTTGCAAAGTCCCATTATTGGACTGTTCTTTCCAATCTCCCTACTTTTGCCAGGGAACATAACACAAATTGGTAAGTTCCAAGTATTTTTGAGATCCAGTGTTTTTATAGAGATCCACAACATCATTAAGCCACCATGTCGTCCTTATGATGTGGGACCAATTACTTCTACATTGCTGCTCATTTAATCCATGAACCAGTTAGGCTCCATCCAGACCCCTGGGGTTCAGATCCTGCCCCATCCCAAGGTTTATCAACCCAGGTCTGTGCTTTGTATCCTGAAGATACATTGCAGAATAGACACTCTTGGGTGATGATGTGCTTTGGAAAAATCTGGGGCTGAGGTTTTGGAGACAGCGTACTATAGTGCTGCAAACACTTATCATGGTCTCTTCTGTGTGGCTTGTGTCAAATTCACACTTTTAAAAACACACTGCATGGGCATCCAGTTGAGAACGTACAAATCTCTGTGCAAAATGTTTACCCCTACAAGCATCCTTCAGAGCTGCTCATATCAGAATCTCCCTTTGTGGATGTGATGGGTTCTGCATATGCCAGGTCATCTTCTGATGATTTTTATCCTGCCCAAACCTGTTTTTTCTTGTACCTGTATTTCACACCACTGTGGCATCAACATAATTGAATGTGTTGGATCATGTAGGTGAAACTCAGTGAGTGGCACCTCCCACCTTGTTAAACGTAAAGACATGAGTATGTTGCACTTGTCAACCAGTGAAGGATTGTAGATGTGTTATTTTTCTCTTGGAGCAAATGAAACTCTACATTGCCCTTAGCACCAGTTTGCCATCAAAAAAAAAAAAAAAGAGCATCTCCAAAAAAAACCCCTGTCCTCTACCCTCTCACCTCTTTGTAAAGATGACTTTAATTAATTTCTGTAGCTAAGAAAGTCTAGTCAGGGTAAAATAAATCACTTGATAACACCGTTAGATATGACACAAGCTTCTGTGAGTATAACTATGTGACGTTAGTGCTGTGGTCACCATGGTGGAAAAGGTGTCAAATGTGAGAATATGTATTAAAAAAAAAGGAGAAGCTCTTCTGCATTTGGGGTTGTCATAATTTCTGTACAGAGACAATACCTGTAAGCAGCTCTGTTGATATACAATGCTCCATCAGCCAGGTCATGAATATTCTCATTGTAAACCTGATGACAAGACAGAGAATACACCTGTTGCATTTGAGGCCTGTTTTGTGCTGGGAGACAGAGTGGTGGAGGTTGGGCTTGCAATTCAAAGTGCTCTTGGGAAATTGTAGATGTTGTCTTATGCTCTTCACAAGGAGATGTACCAGGTACTGCAGGTGGCCATTATTAATTAGCTAAAACAACATACAATGGGGAATAATTGGAGAAAAGCTTTAAGGGCTGGCTGTGTTTCACCTGCTGAACATCTGTCAACAGTCCCATGCTACGATGAAAATGGTAGTGGGAGGTACAAACAAAAACACAACCTGCAAAGCCCAGAAGATATTTTTCTGCTCATCACTAAGATCTCAGATGCAGCAGCGTACACAATCTTAGCCACATATGTCAAGAAAAATAAGGACTGGTTGCAGAGTTTCAAAGGAAAAAAAAAAAAAAAGAAAAAAATGAGCAGAAGTCTACAAAACCTTTTCTCATTTTGAAATGGATGAACGAAGTAGGAGTATCTGTGTAGGACGGCTGAAGGAGGGTGCAGGCAATGCTGCAGGCTTGGGGAGGTGTGGCTGGAAAGCTGCCCAGCAGAAAAGGCACTGGAGTGTTTGTTGACAGCCAGCTGAAGATGAGCCAGCGTGTGCCCAGGTGGCCAAGAAGGCCACCAGCATCCTGGCCTGTGTCAGCACTGGTGTGACCAGCAAGACTAGGGCAGGGATCATCCCCCTAGACTGGTGAGGCCACACCTTGAATACTGGCCATATACCTTTTGCATGTGCAAACTTGCTTTCTGTTCTTGTTTTGAACCAACAAACCAAGATTCTTCCTGTTTGATTGTAACAAGCAGAGAAATAGATAAAAAATAACAGAAAAACATTAAAAAAAATAATTCTAGATCCTATTTCAGTTCTTTGATCAATTTGCATTATCATAACTGTTTATAGGAATTCTCTCTTGATTTACATGTGTGTGTGTATGAAATGAAAATCAAGCATTTGTATCACTAATTAGTCTACTTTTTTGTAGTGGGAGAAGGGCTACTCTTGCCCACAGGATAAATTTTGACAGATATTAGATGAGTTTCTCTGTGCATCATCATTAACAGTATAATTGTAGCAATAATTTACTATACATTTTTTTTACTATACATTTACTCTTTCCCTGTTTTCCATGCCATTTCGTCCCTACACACAGACAATGCTTTGTGCCACTACTTGCTGGTTTTCATGATGTTATGTGTCTTGCACTCACTTGGCTACATTTTAGTGTCACTCATTCATCCATTTCTCCTTGCTTTTGATTGAAAGGTGCCAAATGTCACAATAAATATTTCAATATATCCATTAATGTCCCTTCATATTACTTCCACGCATAGTATCTGTTCCATCAAGGACCACAAACCCACCACACAGAGGCTGACACCCTTCAAAGAATGTTATTTTTGAGTAATTCAGTACATGACATTCCTGATATCGCTTGAGAAAAGCTTCACAATTGTCTGGTTTAGCTCCTTAGGTGATGGAGCAAGTGGCATGGAGAGCCTGGCTCATGTTGTGCCACAGCAAAATGCAACCTTGTGGTCCCAACTGCCCAATTAGTTTTGCAGGTAATGAGTGGGTTAAAATACTTTGTGGAAATTTATATATATATATATTTATTTTTTTTTTACAGTACTTGCTAGGAAAATGGGCTGAGTGATGCTGGCACTTCTGTGAGATTAATGGTGTCATGCTTCAGCGCTGATGGACAAAAAAAGTCCTGTCAGCTCAGTCACAGACTGGGCGAAACAAAAATTAGATGAACATAACTACAGGGTCACTAAACACAGACAACATTAATGTGCCCAGAGGGCTCCCAGCGCTACCTAAAATCATGGCCCACAGGTAACCTGCACAGGGAGACACTTGAAATTACACATTGGGACTACGATCTCTGCAACTAATTCAATTATCCCCGGGCCCACTGTCATCTAGCCCAGAGTAAAATATTAGAGTTAACGTCAAACTGTGAATAAGGGGCTCAGAGCAGGTCCGTGCTGCTGGTGTGGTGCCAGTGACTGTCGTCCTCTGGTTCTGCTGGCTCCAAGCCTCCGAACCTCAGCAAGGTCGGCAGCTTCCAACTCCTCCCTGTGTGCTGCTCTTCTCCTGGGAGTGATGCTGGGGATGCAGGAGCAGAGCAGGCTCTCCCTTTCCTCTCCCACGTCAAGGCATCACAGAGGGAGATGCAGCTGGAGACCCTCAGGGCTCACAGTGTTGGATCAGCATCAGCCCTGACACAGCGGGGTCAACACTGGCACGTTTGTGTGCGTGGCTCCTTTGTGATGAGTATATTGGAATAATGCATCTTAAAATCATGTGTCTTTAAGATAATGTGTCTTATCCATCATTTTAACAGCCAGCAGTGTCAGAGTCCTGTCAGCTCCTTAGAAGAAGCCCCGCAAAAGTGCTCCATTAGACTACTTGGAGATTAGCTGCCCGAGAACAGAACTGTCATGTGTCAAGCATCTGCAAAGTGGACCAAGGTGAATTGTGGTTTTGCCTGCAAAGCCTTTTTCTTCTAATGGGGGGACATCTAAAGAGCAGGTGGATTCTGAGGAAGAAAATCTGCACTGATGTGACAACTTGCTGAGGCTGGTAGTGGAAGTGTACTGGATGCAGAGTTTCTCTGTGTGTGGAAAAGATTTTTTGGGGAAATTTCTACATGGACATACACATACAGGTTATTTATAGGAATGTTTAGTTAAGCTTTAAATTAAACTTAGTCCGATGGGAAATGGACCTGTCCAGAG
>WTSP01021435.1:44896-70061 GCA_025331215.1 Actenoides lindsayi | reverse complement strand
AATGGAAAAGACTCGAATATAATATACTGCATAAGAGTAGGATTTCTATTATATATATTTTTGCTTACCAGGGAAGTGGCAATACTAATTGAATAGATCATTCTGATTTTTAAATATCCCATTGTAAAAAAACACTATCAGTTTTGATGGTTGCCCTATTAAGAACTTGGATTTATATGTTTTAATCTGATTTGAAAAAAGAGAATTTTATAGAAATTTCACCTTTTTTTTTTTTAATTATTATAGAGAAGCATTTTTTTTTCCAAATTACTTTAGGCTGAGAAAACACCCAGTGCAGCATTAGTATTACAGTCTGTGTCTGGCATGAAGCAGCTACACAACAAAATTAAGATACCAAGGAGCTAAATTTCATTTCCAGCAGATTCCCACTGGCACACTCTACTTTTCTCTATCCTTTTGCTTAAGCAGACAGCCTCCTCATCTGAAAGACTTAATAAAGCGTAACACAAGCCTATGGCTTTTGTTCCTAATGCATCACACTATAATTTTTTGTTACAATTATTTTTTTTCACCTGCTTGATATGCTTAAGGACTCTGCTCATACAGTTACAGAATAAATAAGGCTGGCAAACATTAGTGATACTATCTTGTAAGATGATGGTAATTACAGATTAGTGCATTGTAGAGAAATACCTGATAGGCCTAAAAATGATATGATTAGACAAAGCTCTTGAAAACTGTAATTCATGTAAGATCTTTAATATTTTACTATACCCCTTGTTCCCCTTCCTAGCTATGATTTTCAAGATTTATCTGTCACTATCCTCTATTTTTCCACTGTATGCAGTGTTTGTGGGCTATGGCAACCAATCCCCTTGGGCTTTCTTTTGCTTTAATTTGCATAAACACAGGCATCATATGAATATTCAGTGAGTGGCTTTGCATTAAGTAAGTGCCCTTAATCAGCTTTTCAGTTCAGTTTTATTGGTTGCTCCCACCGTCAGTTATTTCATCCAGAAAATCTGAGGGCCCTACAAAGCTGTACCAGGTAAGAACCGCAATTCTTTGATGCATTTAATGAAGGAGAATTATCATGGATTATATAGATTCTGAGGATGGCTCAAAACCTGCTATTCTACTTGGAAAGAGGCTGTGCATGTATGTTTTATTACTATTATAATTATTGTTGTTGTTTTTGTTGTTATTGTTATTAACCCATGAGGTCCAGGTGGGCACATGCTTCTATAATTTGCATAAACATCAACTCTTAATGAATAATACATAAGGGTTATTTTAAACACTGGGCTCCTTGCATGGAAGGCTGTATAGCACTGCAGTTTGATTGGCTCCGCGACATTTTCATCACTGGCAAATATTCCTATAACATGAAAGCCACTAAAGAAGCTGAACTGAATATACACTATTTGTTGGGGTTTTTTTTAATGTCGGATAGCTTTCCAAAGAAAATTGCACAGATCTCCCCCCACCCCCTCCCTGGCTATTAGCACTTCTAGCTTTCCGTGAAAAATATATTATGAGCTTGGTTGCAGCCACTGTTTGTAGTCTTGAATGGTGCCTGTGATTCCTGGGGAAGGCAGCAGCAGCTGTATTTGTCTTTAACTTGCATAAACATGAGCAACATGCAAATAAGAAACCATGGCGTTGGTCTGCTATGTGCACCCTCCTATTTGCATGCTGAAGATCTCTTCACTCACCTCCGTTTAAACAGGGGTGCAATCTGGAAAAAAAAGAATAATTGCTCATGAAATAAATTATTTATAGTACCAGTTTGATTTTTCTGCTGTTTAAAATGTCATTTGAGGTGGATGACTGGAGGGAGGGAGACCTTTTCATAAACTAAGGAAGGATGATAATGCAAGAGTTAACTGAGGACTCAGCACTTGGGAAGCAGAGTCAAAGCTACTTTATATATTTAAATGACTAGAGATAATTAGCATAATTCTCCTTCTTCTTAGCTTAGTACTCAGCTTTTGTTCGCGTCTTGAAATGAGCCATTAGGGGATAAAATAATCACATCTAAAACTCACTTGTTACAAAGGGTTCTGATCCAGAAGTTCATAGGTGTGCTGCTCCTTGGGGGAGTCAGTGTCCCAGTCAAAGTATAATGCATGTGAACACCAAAGACAGCAAAACGGAAAAGGAAGATTAATAAAACAAAACATTAATAAAGCAAATTAAAACAAAGCAAAACAAAAACAAAACCAAAACCCACAAAACAAAACCACAACAAAAAATACACAGTAAGAGTGATGGTTATAGTAATCTTAAATGTTACTCATAATCAGAGCATCTATCCATTAAACTGCATCAAATACAGCACAATGTGTGTTTCATAAACAACAATGAGGAGTAGTGAGTTGTCGCTGGCTTCAGAATATAGGTAGAACCTTTAAACCTGAAATGGATGCATTTTAACGATGCTGCGTTGCTAAAATTACACATTACAGCGACTATGAGTAACCCAGAGTAATGTGGTGCAGATGGTGGGAAGTTGGTGTGTTTTCTACCACATAGTAACCTCTAATGAGAAGGTACCCAACAAAGAATGTGGTTTTGCTGCTGGTATCAACTATTCCTGTGAATCTGGTGTAAGCTAAAACCTAAGGAAATGAAGAAAAATAGCAAAAATGCCTCGTTTGGTTTAGTTGGTAGTTTCCTCATTAGGAGTAATGTTCCTTCAAACAAATATTTTTGCTATTTCTTAAACGGCATTAAAGGAATTGGGCTTCCTACCAAAGGGGCCTGCCAGAATAGTGTTTCATTATTTGATCTGTTTGTCAATTTTTGTTCTGTCTTTTCCCTCTAAATCAGTGTTTTCAAGGGGAAGCAATGAAATGGATTAAAACTTAAGATATATATAAAAAAAAAACAAGGTGAAAATGCCTTTCATGATTATACACACATATTCAAGACTTTATATTTCAAACAGAATTATTAAAACTAATTTGCCAAGTACATTTAGTTAAGTCTTTGGGGTTTCAATAATTTCACTATGCATTTAATCATCAGTTGTTTAATGTTTACAGCTATAATAAACTCTAAGCAATCTTTAACACACTGTAGGGATTGTAGGGATGGTAAAACTAGAAGACTTATCAAAGAAATGGTATGAAGGATATATGTATCTGTAAATATGTTATTACTAGGTGGCTATAGGATGTAGGACCTTGTTCTGTGCTAAGCCCTCCCTCCATGTCTGGCTTTTTTCACAGTGAAAAGACAATAAATAATGAATACCCTGGCAACACTGTTTTTTACCTCTGACTGCTACCATTGCTGCTTGGGTGAAATTTCTAGAGGCAGTGTAAGGATTTTACACATAGGAAGGACTTTAGGATTGAGACTCTGTCAGGTGTTTCTGAATTGCAGATGTTGTCCTTGTTGGCACAGCAGCAGGGAAGGGAGATATTGCCTGAAGCATATCCTGGAAAGAAATTTAAAGAAAAAAATAAAAAAAAGGGCAATGAGCACAATGTAATCCTCCATAACGAGATGGGAGGAAGTATGTAATGGGCAATGGTTTAATGTCTTCTCTGAGCAAAGGTGCTATGAAAGTCAGAAACCCAACACTCCACACTGGGTGCTTGGAGGTAACAGTGACAAATTTGTCCATCCTGCCTGGATCTGAGCTTGGCTACGTGACCTGCTTCATTGCACTCCTGAGAGTCTCCAAAATACCCATCAGCAGTTCTTGTACATATACAGGAATTTTCTTTTCACCTTTGAAATGAAACCACCATATTATCTGAGAGTGGGAGTCACCTGTTTTGTGTCAGAGGGATCAGAAATGAAACAGTACCTGGTCTCATAGGTCTTGCTGCTAATATTTTTAATTTTATTTATTTTTTTTTCCTGCTAGGGGATATGAATAATTACTGGAAATACATCTTTAATAACTACAATTGGAAAGTGAACTTCAAACTTAATTTATGCTTAATTGCCCAGTGAGGTGGGTCAACAATGCATGCATTTTAGTCTGTTTTGTAGGGTTTTAGTCAAAAGGGCATAAAAACAAGAAAGGAATCTGAATAAAAATATTCCTGTTTCCACCTTCTTTGCTCCTGTGGTCCTTGTGATGGTGCACTCCTGCTTCTGCAGGCTGATCACAGCATGGAACAAAGTCTGTGTTTCTGGTACTGGAAAAACTTGTAGGAAGAAAAAGGGAGCAAACAGACCTGTGGGCTTTCTATATACATTTTAAAAAAGAAAGAGAAACAAACCACTTTTAATTGTTTTGTTGAAAGTAACCTTTAGTCAGGCACAGTAACACTGATTCAGCTGCTGTGCTGGAGAAGTGTAAGACTGAGCCTTAAGGAGAAAAAGAATAACTTGACATGGAACAACAAATTGGGATGCAGATTCACCTCTCTCTCATCCCAATTTTACACTGGTACAGCACCAGTGACATTAGTGCTGGTACTGCTGCCTTACCTTGATGAAAAGACAAAGAAAATCATGAAAATTTTTTATAGTTTTCCTTGTTACAGAAAAAGAAAACCACAGATAGTTACTGTGGATGTGTCCCTATAGCCCCTGGTACAAACTACAGACTTACAATGTGTGCAGCTCAGTTGTGTTTCACCTTTATGGATTCCAAAAAAGAAACACTGTGCTGACACCTGGTAAACATTTTTTTTTGACCGAACATTTACCCACATTACACTGCCTGCCTTAATGTATTTGTAGCCATTTAATCTTCCAAAAACTCTCCTCTCTTCCATCAACATTAAAAAATCTTGGTACTTTTGAAGACATTTGCTGCAAACAACTGATAATCAGGATTTAGAATGAAAGTGCTGACAGATGACTAACAATAGCAAAACAGCTATAATGGAAGGAAGCATTTTTACATGATGAATGACTTGTTAGCATATCCAGAACTTCAAGGTGGAGCAGACCCATAGAATTTTTGATTCTTTAAATATCAACCACTTGAGACATTATTATTCTCAGGAGCAAAGCAAGGTATTTTGGAAAAAGAAAAGTTGCAAATATGTGTTGGCATAATGCTATAGGAACAAAAGGCTAATAGCCCTAGGTTCTATAGAGAGTATTTTTGTGCTTGTGGAATAAGCATCTTTTCTACAGTAGGAAAAGAGAGAACAGTTCAGACTTTAAAATGCCTCTACAGATATTTTCAGTTCACAAATTCTGTTTTGGATTGGGATTTTATCTCCTGGCTCTTGTTATTTTCTGGTTTTGAGGTTGAGGAGTGGGAAAATACTGGAGGAGGTGTCTCTCAAGTGTAGTTTTCAAAGAGCATTTAAAAACACCATTAGAGTCAGCTTTCTATTTTACCAAGTAGTCGCAGATCTGCTGGAGTGAGTCTGAGACAATGCAGCAGGAGAAGTTTCAATTCAATATAGCAAGTGCTGTTTTTCATTCTTTGCTTGGCTTTGGTTTGCCTGAAAAGTCTTGGAGAAGTCATTT
The DNA here is from genome assembly GCA_025331215.1 of Actenoides lindsayi. Lineage (NCBI taxonomy): Eukaryota > Metazoa > Chordata > Aves > Coraciiformes > Alcedinidae > Actenoides > Actenoides lindsayi. Next base: position 64,649 of record WTSP01021435.1, on the reverse strand, counting down.
CAGTGCCTGTGCTCTCCTCACCCAGTGATCACAAGAGGGAGATCTGTGTATCATTTAGATTTTGTCACTAAATACTTCAGTGGGGCTTTATTGCATTCATGGTTGGGTCTTTATAATGCATAAGAGGGACCCAGTTGTTCTCTTGTGTCCACTTTCCTGGGAAAAGTGATGGAGAATGGGGCTGGGTTCAGACCAGTTGTCACCAAAGGCTGCCCATTGCCCTCTGGCCCTTCAGGAATTATTAAGAAAAGATAATATTTCTTAGAACTCAGCCTCAGCTATCAGTGGACACTGCTACACGGATGCAGCTGGGGTGGAAAAGGAGTTTCCCACACATCCTCAGGCACTGTCCTTGTGACTCTGCAGGGAGAAATGTCATCCTTCCATCTCAGGATGTCCCCACAGGAGAATTTCTGTAGGGGGATCTTCTAGTTTTCTTCCACTCTGATAACCCTTCAGTGGTTTTCTCATCTAAACAGAAATAGGTGTCTCTTTGCAGGGTGTTGGAAGGAGTAATTAATTATTCTTCTTTCAAAATTTTGGGGACGTGAAGAGCTGCACCATTGCTAAGTGTTATAATTATTTTATCTTAGGACTGCATGAATAATTTTCTGGTTTTACCAGGGTCCACAGTTTATTCAGTGCAAGCTAGTAATGTCTTCAGTAATGAGCAATGACTTCCTGGTAATAAGTAGTGACTTTATTATTACATAAGGCCTGATGCCAATACCAGGAGATCTCACAGAATTAATCTCACTGAGAGGAGGATTTGGCCCCATTGTGACTTGGGTGCACAAAGTCCTGACGTTTCCACAGTGGACTGATCACTAAATAAATTTTAAATATGGTCCTAGGCTGATGTGTGAAAGAGAGTCAAGAGTGGGCAGCGTGGACTCTCCTTCCTGAGCACCCAGAATTCTATTTACAGTAATAATAGAAATGAACTCATACTATAAAAAATCCACATGTGGCACATACAGTATTGCATTTATTCACCTGAAACACCCTGAGAAAATCTGGTTCCTAAGTAGCTTTACATGTTTATAGCATCATTTGCTATGTTTTCCAAATGATAACAGAGCTTTTCCCAAATGTTGTTATTTCTTGGATTTGTAGTATAGCTGTACTGCATTACATTGAAAAATACGTGTAAAACTTTATATCCTTGCATTATTGTAGATGTACAGAACATGATGGGGCATGAACTAAATCAGTATATAAATGGCATCATATAGTTAACAATACTTATTTCCAGTGTATGATTTTTAATGTGTTTTTATATATGTTGCATTTTTAACAAGCTGAGATATTTCAATGTCACTGACTCCCCTTTATATAGTTGGCATCATTGCTGGAGTCCACGTTTTATACAGTAAAGGGAAGTACAATACAGCTTTCCCCATTCTCTTTACTCATGATCAGACAAATGAAAAGAAAACAAAGAACCCATAAAAATATTTACTAGAAATATTCTCACTTTACCATTATTGCAAGGTTTTGCTTTAGAACTCAGTGTAATCTGTATGCTTCAGAATATTAATTTTTTCACACAATCTAATTCTGATTTTTCAGCAAGGGAAGTGACTTAAACATTCTTGTCCCAAATTTATTGTCAAGAAGCAAACAAACAAAACCACCCAAATAACTCTAATAGACAGCACTGCCTCCTCCCCATGGCCTCTGTGCAGTTCCCCTTGCTCTCCTTGCAGCATTGATCCTGAATGCTGAAGAATGAAGAATTTAAGTGTCAATCTTATTTATTTAATTATTATTGTGTTTTATTTTCTGCAACTGAATTCAGACAGAAGGGATGAATGCTCTAAGAAAACCTATAGTATTCCAGTCTTCAGCATAAGCACCTGGGGAAGAGAAAAAACTCAGTTTTCAGGAAAATTGAGATTATTAGAGCAAAGAGATCAACTTCCAAATCAAAATTCAAAGTCTTAAGGAGGAAAGGAAGAATCATGTATATGCACATCTTCTGAAAGCCAGTTAAAAAAAAATGTAACTCACTAACAATCTTTTTAAAACATTTGTATTAAACTGTTAAGAGGTGCTTACACAGGTGTGCTGAGGGACAGTAGCTTCAAAATAAGTTTGTGGTTTTTCTTACTGATTTTAAAAGGAGATTGTTCAATCTGAGGAGAAATTACGTCCACTGACATTAACCAATAATCTGAGGAGTTTCTCCTGGTTTAGTGAATGAAAAGCTGACCTTCTCTTGACACTGTTGTTTAGCCTGTTCAGTTCTGTAAAGGACAGATGATGCTTGAGAGCTAGCTCTAAAAAATAACTGCCTGTCTACGGTCCATTTATTCTGACTTTATGGACCACATCCAAAATAGTAGTGAATACTTGAAATCGATTCCAGCACCTTCAGAATCCAGCCCTAAATGACTCGATTAATTACTTAGGAAGACAATCTCTGATTCTCCAGCATTTGATCTATGCTCAGTCTATATTCCCCACATGAAATTATAACCTATCTTCTGAAATATTACAGTGATTCCAACACCAGCCACATGTCCTGAGCAAACAGATTAACCAAAAGTCAACATAAGATGTAAACTTTCTTAAATTAAGGTGATGATTTTATTTTTTTTTTCAAATGGAGATCTCCAGAGAGCAGAGAAATAACTAGGGTTTAGTAAATTTTGGAGTGCTGATATGGAAAAGAGGGGTGATTTCATGTGGTGCAAATCACCCAGACTGTTTTTCTGGGCACTAAATGATAAGCAATGAATTTTTGTAGGTTGCATAGACTCTGCTCATAGCATCATTGCTTTAATGGACATCTAGAAACAGAGACCAGCAGGGACACTGGCAGGGACAGGGAGTGAATTGACACCTGCAGGTTTGGCTAATGCCCTCCGAAGGGGATGCCAACCAGTAGTTTTCCCCTCTTGGATGAAAAGAAAGCAGAATAAAGGAAATAAAACACCCAGAAGAGTCCCACTGTGCCCAGACTCAGTGAGGAAAAAAGGTTCATTGGACCATATAGATTTTTACCACATTGGTTGTCCTTCTGCCTGTTAGAGATATTTAGGTTTCCTGCAGGTTGGGGATAAACCTGAAACATCCTTTCAACAAAGGCAAAGAAAAGGTGTCAATCTGCTAGAATTCATTTATTATTCATCTAATCTGCTATAATTAATCCATAAATCAGCTCCCTCTGAATACCATGGATGTATTTTTGGCAGCACGTAAAATATAAAGATTAGGAGAGTGATAGTAGAAATATTTTAAAAAATCAGGGCAAATACAGTAAAAAGAAAATAAATTGAATTTCATAAAGGAATAAAAAGCCCAGGACACCAGTCAAAAATGAGTCTTCAGCTAAGGTTGTCAGTGGCTTCTCAGAGGTATATGCGGTGGGTTTTTTAGCTGTCCAGGAGATCTCATTACAGCACTGCACACAAATAGACCAGCTTTTTTAAAACCACTTCAAATGTACCAAAATGGACTGGCAATACTGAATATTCTCACTTTTAAAACAGGATGCTTAGCCATTCATTTGAGTTATCTAGATGTCATCAGAAATGTAGAGGTGCACAGAGAAGGAGAGAGTGAAAGAAGCATTTCAGAAAGTTGACAGCTCTGTGGATGAGTTGAAAGCAGAAACAAGATATATTAAAAATACCAGAGAGAGAGAGATATGCACAGAAATACAGAGAATCTGATGATTAAGGGTGTTGTCAATAGTCTCTGACAGTAGGCATGCTCAAGAGCAAAGGTATTTCAAGTACAGACACTATTACCCTGGAAAGATAAACCCATATCTCTAGTGACTCCCTCATCAGGTATGGCTAATTTTACCCCAGTCACTCTGCAGTCAATGAAATTATTTGTTAAGGTGTTTTTTGTGGTTATTCCACAGGTAGCACCAACACCCTGAATTTGCTGGTCAGAGCTGCCTTAAAGAGGTGTGCTCTGTCTTTTGTATTTAAGTATCTGAGAGATAACCTTGAGGCTGGGGACAGGGGATGTTGGGTAGCAAGACTGGAGGCTCCTGTGGTTTTTTTAGGAGCTTCTTTTGCAAGGACAATTCTTGCATTAAGTAATAAAAAACAAAAAAAAAATTAATAAAAAACCAAACAAACAAACAAACAAAACCCCAAAAACCCACCCCAAAACCCAAACACTCTTGGTCCATTACTCAATTAAAGAGTTACTTGCTCTGGCAGTGGATAGCAACACCTGAGGTCTTAAAGAACCGATGTGCCTCACATACCACAATGCATCTATTCAACTTAGTAACTTAGTGATGCTACGGGGGTCAAGCACGCAAATACTTGGGTGATGCCCACAGGGCTTACTGCCCTGAGAAACAGGCTCTGATTCCCCTCCTCATGCTCACTTTGCCTTCATAACAGCAGATGTTAAAAGACTGTAAAAAGATTCAATCCATTGAAAAAAATCCTGCTGATATTTTTTAAATTATTTTTATTATTTTTAAATGGGCTAAGCACTCACAATCTGACTGTTGAGACATGGTGAATTTTACAGTTTCCAATGCACTTCATGGGGAAGATTTCCTTTCAATTTATTTTTATTATTTTCTTTCTTTTCCAGTGATCTTTCATTAGGCAGGGATGCAAAAAAGACTGACTGATTAATTTTCCACTCTGCCCTTCTGATTTCACTCAGTCTTGACCCTTTCTCTCTCCTCTCAGTGTGAAATAAGCCATCTCTGTGCTAAGAAGTGTTGCCCCTCTAATTATCATTATTGCTTTTCTCTGCTTACTTATTGTTGGACAGGATCAGACACACTGCCAGCCCAGCCACGGCACAGCTGAGATTTTTTTTTCGGCATTTAAATTCTCCTCTTATTATTTTGTATTATTAATTCCAAATTGCAGGAGGGGACGAAAGGAGATGGGATAGATGCACTTTCGCTGAAACAGATAACAGCTAAGTTGATTTCTGAACTGCCACAATATTCTATATAATCAGAAATAATTGTGTTTGCCAGGGAAAATAGTCCCAGGACCCAAGCGAGACCCAAACAAGAGCTGCACACTGCCGAGATCTCTTGAAATCCCTCAGAAGGGTGACTTTCATCTTCAGCTGCTAAGGACAGAGAGCAGGCATTGTGGGACAAGGCAACAACATTGCCTCTTTTTTTTCCCCCAGTGCAGGAGGAGAATAAAAGATAACACACCAACATTAGCAGGCATTTGATCTACATACTTTGAGCAAAAGCACATAATCATGTTAGAATGATTGAATTGTCTAGGTTGGAAAAGACCTTTAAGTCCATCGAGTCCAACCATTATCCCTGCTCTACCAAGTCCACCACTAAGCCATATCCCCAAGCACCACAACTAAATGGCTTTTAAATACATCCAGGGATGGTGACTCAACCACCTCCCTGGGCATCCTCTTCCAGTACCTGATAACCCTTTCCCTGAAAACATTTTTCCCAATGTCCAGTTTAAACTTCCCCTGGTACAGCTTGAGGTCATTCCCTTGTGTTCTGTCACTAGTTAACTTAAACGTTACGTTGAATTTGACTTGTAAAGGTGTAACAAGAAAATCTAGTGAAACGTGTTCATGGTGACCAGTTTTTAAACTCTCTTGTTGAGCTGTGACTGACCCTGGCAGAACTACTTACGGCACATAAGTGGAAATACTTTCCTAAACAGGACTACTGAATAAAAAAAAATTGAAAACACTTAGAACCACTAGTAGATGTTAATATTTAGGTTTCAAGAGTTGCTAAGTTTCTCACAGTCGTCTGTGCCCAGCTGTGGAAATTGCTGACATAACTTTAGCCACATTGCCGGAAACAAAACACTAGGATGCTTCTCTTCAGGTGTTACTAAATAGTAAGTTGCCTGTGGGTGGAAGTCCTGCCTAGGCTGTGTTTGGCTTCACTTTGATGCCAGCTTTGCAGCTAAGTCAATACAGATTTTCATAATGGAGCGAAACCCTCTTGTAATGAACTCCGGTTCAGCGCTGTGAAAAGCGTGCTGTGTTTACAATGAGAAATTGCATAAGCTCCAGTCATATAAATGATAATAACAGTCTCAGCAGCTACAACTCATCTTTAGAAATAATAAAACTGAAGCACAGAAAATGACTTCAGTTAATACCTCTCCATCACAGTGTGCTTAAATGTAAAGGTATCTTATTTTATTTTAATCGTTAGTATTTTCCTTTCCATGACAGTAATCGCAGGGCTCTAGAGTTTAGTTTAACATAACACTCACTCCTGTGAGAACCCACATGGAGTACTGTGTCCAGCTCTGGAGTCCCCACCATAAGAAGGACATGGATCTGTTGGATTGGGTCCATAGGAGGGCCACAAAGATGATCTGAGGACTGGAACCCCTCTGCTGTGAGGCCAGGCTGGGAGAGGTGGGGTTGTTCGACCTGGAGAAGAGAAGGCTCTGGGGACACTTTATTGCAGTCTTCCTGTATCTGAAGGGGTCCTACAGGAAAGCTGGGGAGGGACTTGTTACAAGGGCTTGTAGTGATAGGACAAGGGGTTATGCTTCAAACTGGAAAAGGGTTGATTTAGATTAGAAATTAGGAAGAAGTTCTTCACTCTCAGGGTGGTGAGACACTGGAACAGGTTGCCCAGAGAAGCTGTGGATGTGCCATCACTGGAAGTGTTCAAGGCCATTTTGGATAGGGCTTTGACCAACCTGGTTTAGTGGGAGGTGTCCCTACCTGTGGCAGGGGGGTTGGAATTACATGATCTTTAAAGTGCCTTCCAACCTGAACCCTTCTATGATTCTATGATAACACCACCCACCACCACGACTACCCTCCATGACTTTTATTTAGTTTGTATTCTCAATGTACCATGCCATACTATTGCTTCGTAATATACAGATGCCATAGTAGTGAGACACAAGGGTGTTAGCCACTATTGCAACGTAATAGTCCAGTACTTTAACTATGAGATCTCCATTGTAATGCATTGATGCCCTTTGTCCAATTAATGTCATATTATCGGTGGAAAAGATCAATAGGGAATTGTGATTACGGTCTCCTAACATTTTCATATCCTATTGGTGTTGTTTTTAGTTCATGACTTTACAGTGTTTTACCTACCACGTGGAAATTAAAGTATCAGAAAAGAGGATAGGATGGGATTAACCATTTATAAATACTTTCTGTCATTAAAAAAGAGAAAAAAACCTCAACTGATAATGCAAAGCAACTTCACAACTTCACAATTATCTACATGATCTCTTAATACTTATAAATTGCTGGCTGACATTTGGAAGTTATATTATGAAATTTTTGTCCTTGGGGTTTGGTGCTTACATCTGTCAAATTAGGGTCATTTTAAGGCTGAGCCACTAGATAATATACCTTCTTCTCTCCCCGCTTAGCAAGAATAGCAGTCTTCAGAGAGGGTCCTCTGGAGTCCCTCAAAACCTGGAGGATCTTGTTTCTAGAGATCATATGTATGGTGACCCTAAGTGGGTAAGGGTGATCTGAAATGAGGGCCACATCCTGTCCCTGGCAGCTAGAGGGTGAGGCCAGCAGCACCTGATGCAGGTCCCCATAGCAAGTTCAGTGCTTACATTTAAAGTGTCTCCTAACAAGTCTGAAAGAATGAGAAGGGTAAGAGAAAAATTTGCACTCAGTTTTGCTTATTCAGCACATTTCTATAGGTTTATGGCACACAGGAGATATTTGACCTCTGTAAGGTACAGCAGTTCTGGCAACCCTGTAGCATCATACCGATGTTGCCACCGTTGATGATGACAAAATGTAGGCTTAGTTCTTCTGTCACCTTCCCTGGCAGCAGTACTGGTGTTCAGTGAGACAATGTCACTTTGCATAAGCTGAGGATGATGTTTGTATTTATATGCCTTGTTTGCATGAGTGCCTACAACATCTTTTTTTATAAACCTACTGTGCACTGTATGTAATTTTGCATTCAAGGTGGGAACCTCTTTTCCAACATGTTTCCCTTAATACGCACCTGCATTTCAAAGGATAGGGAAATGCTGTTAGAAAATCCTGGAAACATAAAACATTTTTAATATTTCTGTCATTCTGAAGTGTGATGTAGCCATTTCTCTAACTGGTTTATGCCACTTACTTAAGGGAAAAAAAAAAAAAAAAAAAAAAAAGGTACAGTTCCTGTGGAGCCTTTTATTTTCATTTGTTTGGGGGTTTTATTGGTTTGTTGGTTGCTTGGTTGTTCTTTTTTGTCAAATGAATACAGGTTTTGTGACAGGAGGCACTGAAGAGAAAACTCAATCCTACTGTTTTCTATTCTTTGGCTATTAAATAGACTGATTGAGACATGTAATGATAAAGGGAAGCAGAGAGATGAGATAACCAAAAGAGAGAAAAGGATGAGAGATGATTTGATTTGGGAGAAGAGAAACTACACAGAGGAGGAGAAAACAAAAGGGAGAAAGCAACTAATGAAGAGTAAGAAGACATCCTGTGATGTGGTCTTTCTTGTGGGATACACAGGAATACACCTTTTCTCAAGAGCAACGTATTCATAGAAGATGTTTATATTGGTTAAGATATTTATATTAGTTTATATAAGTTACTGTTGAGACAGCTTCTGATTATATAAATAATTACTACACATCCGTTGCCACTGATATCTTGACAGAGCAGTTGTGAAATCAGCAGTGAAATTTCTCCTAAGCTGTATCCTTCTGCTACCCTTAACTTTTATCAGGTCTTACTTAAATATCTTCTGTGAGTTTTTTCCACGACAGATTATTAAAATTGGCTCAAATCATGCAAGGAGTGTTAGGTAATTGCAGCAATGACTTAACTGTACTGTGACTATGTGCAAACACCTAACTGTCCTTTGGGCAGATGTTGCTAAAACATCAGCTACTAAGGAAAGCTTTTGTTTGAGACGTATCTTGCTGCTGAAGGGCTTTCCCTCTAGCTAACCACCAGCAGCTACAGCGGTGTTACTCCAGATATCTGTGTCTCACCCTTGTTGTTCATGGAATGCTGTTGAGACGTTAAAGCTTGCACCTCTGAAAGGGTGCATATTTACTTTTTTACGTGCCATGGTCAGAAATTGTTGCTCTGCTTGGAAAGGGGACCTTGAAATCCAGTGCTTTTCATCCTGTGACAAAGACAGAAGAGCTTTTCATGCACTTTGGAGGGTCATTAGCTTAACGGAGGAGAGAGCCCCTGGAACGGGCGCTTGTCTCTAACATGCATGGTGTCACATCTTGTTCATCCTAGTCAAGCTCAGGTTTGTTCTGGAGAGAAGGGACAGCTGTTTTTAGGTAACATTTTTACTGGGATCCATCTTACAAAAGAATGCCCCATTCTATTATGGGGGAAAACATCTTTTAGATGCACACAATCTTTCCCCTAAACTGTATTTTTCCCTGAAATCCTGACCTGATATATGAAACCGTGGCACAGTAGCGTTAGCTGTCGGCTTCAGTAGAAAATTCATAGTCTTCAATTCAAAAGAGCTTTTTGATATTATAAACCTATATTTAAATAATCCAAGTGTATGTTTTAGAGAGACCACTTTGAGCATCATCCAGAGATTCCTGATGCTTTATTTTATTTTTTATTTTGCTTATAGATGATTATTCATTACTTCAGTGCATTATAATAACCCCAGGATATCTCAGGGCTTCATTAATCTGGGCATTGTGCATGGAAAAAAGGAGGAGGAGAAAAGAAAAGAAGAGGAAAAAGAAAAACCCCAGTCTACATTCCTGACATCATGCCATATAGGTTGCAGGAATCTACGTTAAATAAACCTAAATAAAAGGTTTAAATAAATTGTTATTTATAATAGGTAATAATTTTTTTGTTCATTTTCCATCTTTATCTCAACAAACTTCAAAGTCACTGAGAACTTAACCTGACTAAAAGAGTCTTTGTGTGTGGTTTATCACTGTCTTATCTGAACATGTCACAAACAGTGAAGAATTGAACCCAATATTACTTGCATCAGGAAGGTATTACTTGTCCTGTCTTCCAGGAAAACCAGAAACAGACTATTGATGTGATCTCTCCAAGAAAATAGAGTGTTTTGTAGTAGACAGAGAAATACAGTGTTTTCCTCACAGTTATTTGTATCAAGAATTCCAAGATTTTTCCTCTGCTGTGAGTCTGGCTGATTTTAAAGGTTATATTTCTACAGAAAAAGAGATGGTAGTCTCAGCTACCAAAGCATTAAAGTGGCATCTCAGAGGGAAAGTTTTCACTGCTGTGTATTTTTCTTTATTCATTTCTCCCTCGTCACGTTATGCCCCAAACATATTATGTTATTTTTATAAAATGAGTCCCTACTCTTTCATCTCAAAAGTACACAGAAAGTACGTGAGGAAATCGTCAAAGAGCTAAAACTGTCCCTTGGCAGTCTTGGATATTTTCTGTGTTTAACTGTTGAAAAGAAAACCCAAAGAGGGCTGACAATGAAAATCAAAGCATTGTCCACCAAATCATAGAATCATTGTGGTTGGAAGAAACCATCAAGTCCAGCCATTAACCCAGCACTGCCAGGGCACCACTGAACCATGTCCCTCAGCACCACATCTACATCCCATTCAGGGCTCCTGGGGAGCTTTTTTTGATTAGGAGAAAATGTAAAAAAATGCAAAAGTTTGGCATTTAAATCAAAGACTGGAGAGTTTTTGCGCAGAATCACACATCGTTCCAGTAAATGGATGTCCTGAAATGACAGTAAAGACAAGAGAAATTCAGAGAAGCTCAAAAAGACACAGGAAACATCCTTAGCAGTTCTGGTCAGAGATAAGAATGTGGATTAAGGAAGAGCAGTGCCTGTATGAGGCAAAAGCTCATTTCTGTTCTTTTTTGAGGGATCTCATTGTGACTATGAATATTATATTGAACATGTCTCTTGCTTTCTTTTCTACTCTCTGTAATGACACCGTCAGAGATATCTTTTATTGTTTATCCCAATTCAAATATTTGCTACCAAAGAGTAGGGAAAATAATGAGAAATACAGCATCACTATGTATAAGATATTTTAGACTTCTTAAGTTACTGAAACAGTCATAAAAGTAAGAGCTAAGATATATTTAAAAATGTAAATAAAGTATTTCATGGATTTCTCCATGGTTGCAGAAGTGAATTATTCAGTATCTATTATAAACCAAATATTAATGCTGAGTCAATAATTCACAATTAATATTTTATTCAATTAAATTAGGTCCTTTAGCTGAGTATGGAATATCCTCATTTTATGTTTTTAATTTGATTTGGTGTGACATCCTCACTTGCATTTTGGCAAAGTTATTACTTGAACAGCTCAAAAATGGGTGTCTCTTTACACTCATGGTTTAATGTTTAAGTTCTTTGTGATTGGGCAGGTTTGTCTCATGGCATTGTGTAAATTGCCTGATTAGATTAGCACATGGGCTTCTCTTGCATGAATACACAGCTATGGATCTGCCATTCATTTTCTTCAAATATTTGTGCACACGGGTGTGAAATTCACTTTTTGCAGATACTCATGCAAGTAAAATGTGATTGAATGCATGCTTCTGAAAAACAAAAACATGTGGAAGTTCATCATGGCTGTGGCAAATTCTTCAAACAATTTGCATGAATAATCTCAGGAATGTTTTTCTGGCTTTCTCAAGTTTTAACTTTTTAAAAGTTTCTTGCATCAAAACTCTCACTGAATGTTTATCAAGACTGCAATTACTGTTTTACTGCAGATGCTCTCCTGGAACACTTTGTTCAGTTTTCTTGCATCTGCACGGAATGTCTGAACCTCGTCATTTGCATTGTAACAGCTTTACTGCCATTATCATTACTATCCTGTATATATGAGTCCCTCCTTTTTGAGGTTATGCCTGGAATGTAAACTTTCACACCACTGTGTGAAAAAAAGAGGGGAGTTAATTCATTTGCTATGGACAGTTTACATGTGAACATTATTGTTCACAGGAAAACAAAGAAACACATCAGTCACTCACAATGGATGTCAAGTAAGCTTTGCAATGATCATGGGAATAATTACCTTTATAAAAAGTACAGGACATTTTTTTAACCTCCTTATTTTCCTGATTAGAATGTTTTCAGAGAACCACTATAAATTCCATTTCCACAGAGGAAATCTTAAGAGATGATGCAGCTCTGATCACCTGAAAGTGACTTGAGTTGTCTGTTCCTATTCCTGAAAGCTAAATGGATGCACATATTAATTTACATGTTTACTTTTCATTCTTACCTTCCTTCCGTCGAATATTCATTGCCATTACTTGTACCCACAGCCAGATCTCACCCTGAAATGCACAAACCTACCTATTACCACCAGGAGCTTCCTTTTACAGCCAGATAATCCCAGAATTCAATTTCTGTGAGTGTGTAGAAAGGCATATCTAGTTTGAAATGTGTGTCCTGTTTAAAAATTAAACTTCACATAGTTTCACTTTGTCCCTTGCATCTCAGAAGGTCTTCTGTCACATGATGGTACCCCGTGAACAAACACCTGTTGTGTAAAAAAGAAATCATATTTTGAAACTGCTTCCTTTTTTAATTATTTTTTTTTTTTATTTCAATTGTCACTGGAACCAAATAAATATTTTTCAATCTTTTTTGGGGTGCTGAAGTGGAAAATTTACAAATTTGAAATTATTCTTCATCTGGTTTTGTGTTGTTGGCTTGTTGGTATGTTTGGTTGGTTGGTTTTCTAAGAAATAAGGTTTTCTGTTGGGTATTCATCCAGGCATTTCCAGCAGAATCACTTCCTGAATAGGAATTAGTTGGACATCAAAATATGCAACATTTGTGGTGCAAAACCTGCCTTTTTTGATATGGTGGCCCAGACGTATTGTGCAATCTTATTTGCATTTTACCATTTTCCAGCAAAATTCTGCAGAATGAAAAGGATAAGTCTGGCAAATTCCCTTGGCAGTGCAGCATTCACAGCAGCTCAATTCCACCCTGTTGCACCAGCTGAAGTATCCTTCAAACAAAAGTTAAGCAGTACTTGGGGCCAACAACGTCTCTCTTCTTCTGAACCCCTAGGTCTAATCTTACTTTCATATTGTTAAAGTTTCAAATTACTTAACAAGATCATCTTCAAAACTGACTAGTTCTGTTTCATGGTGAATTGGGTAGCTGTTAAATCATTAGGAGAAAGTATATTTTCTATACCACTAATTGAGACTCCTGTTATTTCTGGTGTTTGATTCTGATTTGTGGCATTGAATAAAACTCTTTGATAACCTGTGAGATTTCACATTTGACTCTGTTCCAGTAACAGTGTAATAGACTTGACTCAGAGCTTCTTTTTCCCCTGTAATTTATATTTATTTTAAACAATTACAGGGAAAAAAAGTCCTGAGAGCTAGAACAACATAAGTTCTACTCCACAGATCCAGTTTTGGTTTGCAAGGGAGGCTGGTTGATGAGATTTTCAATTGCCAAAGCTGTTTGGTTTACAGCTTTAAAATTAAGTAAAAATTTATTTCTGACTGGCATGTAGAAACATGTAAGATATTGGTATTTTGAGGTTTCAGTGCAAATACAAAGAAAATATGTGACCATTATATATTTTTAAGAGTGCATCTGGTTGTTATTTACAATTTAAATAGAGTGTATAATACTTGGGTCCAGATAGAAGAGAACAAGCATTTTACATGACCAAAAAAATTTGTGCTTTGGAAATTGTTGATAATACTAAATTGGGTTTCTAGAAGGTTAGGACAAGACTCATGCTTTTTTTTCTTTTGTACTGGGATAAATTTATATTTATTGGAATTGTAATGGTAAAAGGAAGATCAGAAATGGCTACCTAAAGATCCCAGCTCAGTTCAAAATCTGGGGTTTAATGCCTGTCATTATATGATACTGCACAGGTCCTCAGAGCATGTGGGTCAACTGACTATGTTTCTTTGGAAAAGCTGCAAGGGCTTTTGGTGTTTGGGTCAGTTAGGTTGAATGTGTTGAAACAGATTAACAAAATGGTAGAAAATGATAACCAATCTTAATAAGGTATAAAAAGTGAGCACAAAATCATCAAAATAAAAAATGACAAGCAAAGTAAACTCCTAGAGTGTAGAAGGTGATTGTCTGCAATGTAGAAAAAGTGCTTTAAGAAGAAATTTATTTACTGTATTTCAGCAACTCCTAGTTTACTTGGTTTTCATACAAGTGGAGCAATCAATTCCTAACCGCCAGAAGCTAACATAGGATGTGAAAGTCAGAATGGATTCTTCTCTCTTTCAGCATTGTCTCCTAAAATTAAGATCTTATAAACTATATTTTTACCATCACATACATCAGTCAGTGAGATTTCTCTCTTCAGATCAATATGAGGCAAATGTTTGTTTATGGTACAGCATGAGGACATGGAAACCAGTATGATCCGGGCTTCGATGTTTCATTTGCCTGGATGGCAAACAAAAATGTTGAATTTTTTGTTGAAAATTCAGTAGTCTGCAGCAGAGAAGTGGCAATTTTCATCGATAAGCTTGGGCAGATTTTGCTTTTAAGATCTGATAGAGGATTAGTAAGCGTGCATATAAAGCCCATATTCCACTTACAAAGTCAATTGTCAGAATAATGCAACACTCTGTGGGAATTACAAAGAGGTTTCAAACATATCAGTCCAAACACTGGATAAATAGATCCATTAATAAATAAGGTAGAATAGGGAAATCAGAGATGAATGGCTGAGTAGATGAACTGACTCTATAAATTTATAACGTAGAAGAACGTGGGGAAAAAAATTGTTAATTTGAAAGTCATGAAGACCTCAAAACCTTGCAGATTAAACTGTTATTAAATAACAAATGGAAGAACACTTAGAAAAATATGCATTTTTGAACATAAAAAAAATCGTAACGTTTTGGGCTATCTGTGCTCTTACTTTTAGAAGGAACATTGCAGGTGTATAAAAAAAATAAAAAAATAAAATAGGCTTGATGAGAGGAAGGGTGAACTAAATTTACTGTTTACTAAACATGAGAAAGAAGAAAATGGAGGTTTGATTTGTGAACATGCTCAGGATTTTGTATTAATGTATAAAAAATTGAAAGTATTTAGGATAGGAAATGCAAAATGAAATAAGAGATACCAGTGATGCTTTAGATGGATGACTGCTACTGTGAGAAGAGCTAGCATCTCTGCAATCATGAGAGAGAAACTGCTGACATTGGTCATTAAGAACTACTCTCAGCTGTTTTCTTGATTTGTTTAAATGAGAAATGGACTGCTGAAGAGTTGTTGTTGCCTGTGTTGCAATTTCTGGATTTTGTACGTAGACGTCCACATCCTAGGATAAAAGCATGTGGCTAACTGATGAATATTCCTATAGAATATTAGCTTAAACAATATTGGCAGCCAAATTTTGACAGTGCTGAAGGATAAGGTTGGTGGAATAACGATTATTCAGACAGATTGTTGTGAATTTACACCATCCTTCATTAAGGTGTCAAGAACATTAATAGCCAGAGCTGACTGGAAAAAGTAAACTGTTTTCTGTGTTTTGCGGGTTTTTCAGCTTCTTCCATCCTCCACCTTTATCTCATCAGATTCCCAGAAGCAACATGTTTACCGTCCATACTAGCTTATGAGTTGCTCTAGAAAATCTCAGTTTCATGGAAGTGGGAATAATAACAAGGCTGATGATGGGAAGGCAAGGTTTATTCTTCAAAGCATTGTACTGTTTTACAAGGTTCATTTGATTGCTATTCAGTCTGCCTTGAAGAGCAGGAATATCATTATTCACACCAAAGACAAATTCATTTGAAAGGTCTGAATGACACAAGATGGAGCTGCTAATGACAGAGTCTAACTTCAATTAAGCAAACAATGAAGACATTAATAACGGCTCCATAGAAACTGACAAATATCACTGGCGATTGGAAGACACTTGCCAAATTGAATGAACTAACAGCATGCCACAGACTGATCTCATTTTGGTTTTGTTTACATATTGATTATGCTTTGCTTCTTGGTTTGGTGTGCCTGGTTCCCCAGGCTCAGGCTGGCTACTGCAATCCAGACCGTATAACAGCCTAAAAGAAAAAAATATTTCCAGGCCTAAGTGGCTATTTAGATTAAATCTGAACAGTTTGTGTGTTGATAAGTTTCCACTAATATGAAGAAAATGAGCGGTATCATCTAGATTTGATGATAACATAACTGTGGTTTATGTAAAGGAAAATAATTTTATTGCAACTGTAAGTAACCTTACAATTTCATATTGACTCAGTCAATACAATTTCATATTGACTCAGATAGTGCAAACACTCCATTCAAATTATGAAAGAAAATGCTTTAGACATCTTAAACTACTGTGTCAGATGTTCCCCAAACAGCTCCCTGAGGCCATAAAAGACCTTAAGGCAGTATAGAAAAGTGCCTTGACTATGCCAGTTGCATCATTTGAATGTGAACATGCTTTCAGTAAACAGACTTATTAAGAATGGGCTGAGATCCACAATGGGACAGAAAACAGTCAAAAACTATGATGGTGTTGATGATGATGATGATGATGATGATGATGATGATGATGATGATGATGATGATGATGATAATAGATGGCACAGCTACAGGCTGGGACATTAATGCATATGTTGGTTCATTCAAAACAAGAAACTTGGCACTTGATGATGCCTTCATTTATAACAGGTGCAGCTATAGACCATGGATTTAGGCTTATTTAAATATAATTTTCATCTTCCCTTTCCTGGGTACAAATTATATATTGTCATTAAAGAAATATCACTAGTCTTTTATTTCAGCTGAAGGGAAATATATTAGTGTGATCCTCTGCACCACGCTGATGCTTTGGTTCTCTCTTCTTTAAAGCCAGACTGATGGTATCTTTAGCTGTACACCAAGACATCCTTTGATGTCAGAGAAACTGTCGGTGAAGCTTCAGTGTGGCAACAGCATCTGGAAAGAGATTGCTCATGAAAGAGGACATTGCTTGTCAGACCTCTGGTTATATTTTGCACAAATCAGTATGTGTAGACTCCCAGATCAGGCAATAAGCAAACTGCTTTCTCATGCACACATAATATTTTGGAGGAATTTTTTGTGGCTGATTATGGTTGGAAAACATCTTCCTGTTGTCTTTCCAGAGTACTAAGGTTAAAGGAGGAAAATGTCCTAAACATTTCCTCTAATATCAGGATCTAGGTCTTATAGTGAATACTTATGCACACGTTTGCCTCCTGATTTTATACTGTTTACATGATTGTATTTGACTTACTAAATACGTGAACTCATTTATCTCATAACTTCCACAGCAATATGACATCATCGGTCTTCATGGGAACACTCCACCCAGTGACAAAGGATTCAGACCAAGGATTCTATTATTAGGAGTTATCATAACTTATTAATGTACTCTCCTCCCTCCTGGCTGTCACAGCAATAAAAATATCACACAGCTTCTTTTCCCTTTGTCTTTAGACATATTTTTAAAAAGCCATTTCAACCAAGAGTGCTTGTCTGGTGTTTTCTCCCATGTTCTAGTGATTAAAGTTTATATTCAGTCTTCCAGGGGATTGTATGATACCATTAATTTGGCCTTCATTTCGAATGTGTATGCAGATAGGACATATTTATAAGCAAAAAGGCCTCCTTTCCATACACCCTACTGCAGGCTATTTCTACTGAGCCAAACACACCTCCCATTTGAACAGAAGTGTAAGTTAGAGACCTGAAAAGTAAGGCACAGTGATGTAAGGAACCATGGCTTTGGTGATGAGAACGTTAGCTGGGGAAAGGTGAGGATCTCCAGGTGGGTAACAGCAAAAGCAGCTGCAGTTACGTATATCCTTTTGATTAGCACTTCAAATCTGTACTGCTCGCTGCCTTGCATGTCAGAATGAATAACTCTGTGAAAGGAGGCTGTGGCACCACTAATGGCAAAAAAAAAAAAAAAAAAAAAAAAAAAGACAAAAGATGCAAGATTTTGTTAATATTGTAAAGAAAAATTATCTACTTTCTCCCTATACCTGGAAAAAAAATGGCAGGTTAATACCCCTCCACCAATTCCTTTAAAAAGCCTCTGAAAAATGTATCTGTCTTGCAAAGAACTCCACCTCAATGACTCCAACACACTTCATGAGTTTGCAGGTAGGGTATCTAATACTTTACACGCCTATAGTCTTTATTCTTCTTGGGACAAGGATTTTGTTCTGTACTTCATATTTCAACATCTACTTCAAAGTGTCAGGCTAGAGAGAAGTGGGCATTTTTTTGTCCCAAAACCAAAGCTATGGAAATCAGAGTTCCAGAACTTATCCATGTGAAACTGCATGGTTTTGGTTCAGCTCCTCATTTGTGATTAATACACTTAAATAATATTACCCTGTATCATATCATATCATATCATATCATATCATATCATATCATATCATATCATATCATATCATATCATATCATACTATCAGATGCTCCTAGTCTGGAATATCTTCACCATGGAACATCTGAATTTTATTTCAAAAGTTCCTTTTAGACATGGTAGTCTGAAGTCAATAATTGAGGGGAAAAAACCAAAAGCAGATATGAAAGAACTTTGCTATCTGTGTAGACTATGAGCCTGGTCTAACAGGTGGCATTAGGACTACATGTCTTCAAAATACTACACAGTACTCATTCTGACTTTCTGTGTGAAACTCTGCATAAGCATAGTAGGAAATGATCTCTAAATTACTGGGGTAAAGACAGAAGTTCTTCTGTGTTTCAAATGTTGTTTCTCCCTCCTTCATGTTCCTCTCTTTCCCAGTGTCTGTCTGAGGAGCTTTCCTAGAGCAGCCACAAGCAGAGTTTCATAGAATCATAGAATCATAGAATGATAGGGGTTGGAAGGCACCTCTGGAGATCATTAAGTCCAACCCCCCTGCCAGCACAGAATCACCCAGAGCAGGCTACACAGGAACAGATCCAGGTGGGTCTTGAAAGTCTCCAGAGAAGGAGACTCCACAACTTCTCTAGGCAGCCTGTTCCAGGCTCCATCACTCTCACAGTGAAGAGGTTTTTCCTCACGTTGGGGTAGAACTTCCTGTGTTTCCCCTTGTTATCATTACCTCTCATCCTGTCACAGGGCACCACTGAAAAGAGACTGACCCCTTCTACTTGTCGCCCACCCTGCAGATATTTGTAAACATTCATAAGACCCCAGAGTTTGGGTTCCCACCACCCCTCCATTAAGAAGCAGATGGTCTGGAAACTTCAGAAGGAAGCTGGCAACTCCAGTGGGGTCATCCCATATACCACACCTCAGAGTTCCCCTGGGCCAGGGGGAAATCCTGATTTTATCGTCTGTGACCTTCCACAGGTTCCACATGCTCCCTCCAGAAAAACCAAGCTGATGTTTTGGAAACTGATCCTAAAATTGTCCTCCTGGCAAATGCCTGTGGAGGCAACCATCCCAAACATGATGCTGACAGGAGAATGGTATTTCCCTAAGCTTCTTAATTCCACAGAGGAGGGTATAACACCAGTGCTCCATCTCACTGGTGTAATTTATGCTGCATTCACAGCTGTAATATGCCATATGTACAGCACTGAGCGTGTTATATTTCACTGGTTAAAGAATGATAAAGCGATACCTGTTGACAGAGGACTGGTATTGGCAGGAAAATATGAATTTTACTTTGTGAGCAAACTGTTTTTCAAATAACTTTGATTAATTCAAACTCCGTGAAAGGTAATCGCACTTACATGCTAATGTTCAAATAAGAGCATTTGTGCCAAAAAGAATCGCTTTATTTTGGATATTCACTGTTAGTGAACTTTGGTGGGTTTTTTTTCTCAACAAGTACTTTTTTGCTTTTGATGATT
>WTSP01021435.1:27379-39649 GCA_025331215.1 Actenoides lindsayi | reverse complement strand
AACGTTAGGTGTTGGAAGGAATGTCTGAAGATCATCGAGTTTAATGCCCCTGCTAGAGCAGGGCCAAAACTAGAGCAGATCATGCAGAAATGCATCCAGACAGGGCTTGAAAATCTCCAGAGAAGGAGACTCCACAATGTCTCTGAGGAGTCTATTCCAATGCTCTACAACTCTTACAGTAAAGAAGTTCTTCCTCATGCTGAGGTGGAACTCCCTGTGCTCTAGCTTGGATCCATTGCCCCTCATCCTATCACAAGTGAATGCTCGTTCTCAGTCTGGATAACTAGTTCAAACCCTACTGAAGCCTTCCCAAGATATTAATTTAGCACTAGGGTCACCCTCTTGTTTGCACTGTGTTGGTGATTTACTGAGGTACAGCTCAGATGAGAACCGGGTGCAAGTAATTAATCTTCACTGTTTTTCAGAGTGCTCATTTCACTGGCAGGATAGCTCTGCTTGATGCAAACCAGCACCTCCTTCAAGATGCTGTTTTCTAGTTGATTTAAATGTCCTGGTTTCTTCCATGCTACCTCCTTCTCTCTTTTTTTTTTTTTTTTTTTCTTTTCAATTCTGGATGGAACATGCTTTGTAAATAAAACTTCAGAAAAAGATATTTTGGGTTTCATTTTCTGACTAGTGTTGCCAGTACTAGATCAAAAGATCCTTCTGTTATCTCTAAACAGCTCCTCTCCTTGTTTTCTGATCCACCCAAATTAAAGATTGAAATGAAGGGAAAATGACGAGCAAGATGGATGTAGCCTGGCATTTAATTATGTATTAATAATTGCTCACAATGACATTTCTTTTCATACAGAAGCTTCAAGGGCCTATGAAGCAAATATAGTCTCACCTCCACAAAGCATACTTCATCCCTGTCCTCTGAAAAGAGATACCAACAGTTCTCACTCCTATGAAATTTGTCTTACTGATACCTTATACTGCAGTTTCCTCACACCCAAATTAAAAATATAAATGCATCCATTTCCCTGATTCAGTGGTGAAAAATCAATGTGTGGGATTGTTAATGGTCCACTTGTTAGCTCTTTCCTAAAGAGAGGTAAAGGAGACATTAGAAAGTTTAGCCATTTGAATGATCCAGCCAACTGAACCTTCTTGGATGCGTTGTCATGTTTACGATAGCCTTTGAACCACATTGACACCATTACCAGTAACAGTAAAATGAGCACGGAGATCGAAGGGCATAAAACCCAGCATCTCAAGGACTGCAATGCTGGAAGGCCCATCGTTCCAATGACACTGAACTTTTTAAAGAAAAATACCATGTATAAAACCTCTTGTGTTGACACCCGTCATTGCTAAGTTCATGCTTCTTTCTTTCAGACCACAGGAAAAGAAAGCTGGCACATACAACCATTTCAGGGAACATGTTTGTCCAGGTCTGGAAGTGTACATCTCATCCCAGGTTTAAGTGCAAGTTTATATGTTGGGACTATTTGAAGTGTCACAGATAGCAGTATAATCCCGTTTCTTCACTGTCAGCCGTGACGAGTCAAACTATACAGACATGAATTTAGTATAACAGATTGCTCAACACAGTGATGCTCATCACTATTCAAACTACAATGGAGTCATATATCACAGCTCCTCAACCTCTGTTCATCATTTTTTTAAAATGTGGTCACATAACAGCACTATGGCTTCTTCTAATGTGCCTACCCCTATCACTAGTTTTTCCCAAGATAAAGAAAGTACAGAACGTTATGATTTACAGATTAATAGGTTGATTTTTAAAGCCATTATGTAAACTAGTAAATCAGACTCTGCGAGAAGCTGGACTTCAGTTTCTTCAAGTCATTTTTTTTGCATCCTCCTGTCTTTGATATGCTCTTTCTCTGAGCGTATTGCCTGTGAACTTATACAATGCCGTGAAGTATGGTAGAGAATCTGCAGCATAATAAATAAATTAGAATAGCAAATCTGACTTACTTCTTTAGAAGTATACCATGAAATCTTAGTGATAACATCACGGAAACCAAGGCTTTTTTTTTGCAGACACTGGTGATAGAATTCATACTTTTTTAAACAGTGGACCTAATTTTCCATGCCAACTGAAAGCAAACAGTGAACTGTGGAGCTAGGCATATGACATACATGTGTATTTATGTCATGCATTATCTATGCAGTACTTTCCCAATACATATATGTATATATGAACCAGAGACGAAGAAGAACTGGTCTTCCTGCTTGTTTCATCTTTGTACCACTAAACTTTATTCTGGTGGTAGCTACTTGCTTCCCTCTCTCTTGTGTAATATTTTAAGAAAAACTATCAACGAGTATAAAGTATTCGAAATTATCTTTTTGTTAATCCTTGCACATATTCTGTAAGGTAGAACAAGTGGATCAGGACTGTGATTGTGTCTTGAAAGAAGTCAGATCATTTGATAGATCAAATACGTAGGGAATCACAACCTCTACTCAAAAGTCCTGCCAGAGAGGAAATGAAACAATCCAGAGATACATCTCATTAAACCTTCTACTTGTGCAGGCTCAGATGGTATGAATGAATTGAAAAGAAAATTTTGGTTTTCAGGGACTCAGTCACTTTGTCTTCCAGTGGTCTATTTTTTAAGAACCATGTTTCAGGCTGTGAGGTTTTGGTCCTAAACAAACAAGGTTTTTTGAAATGCATTTCTGCTCCTCTCATTATTTTCTCACTTCATCTCTAGCAAAATCGAAACTTCAGTTATTCTCAGACTCTCCTTCTAAGAATGTAGATTCACCTGACCAAAGCAGAGAGAAAAAATACCCTATAATTTACAAGATGAATCACACTTCATTAACAAAAAATCAGGTTTGCATATCAATTACTTAGGGCGGGATATCAGGCTTATGTCCTTGGGAAACAGTGATCAATGGACCAAATATGGGGTAAAGGGCAAAGAAAATAAGAAGAAAAACAATTAAATCAGTAAATTCAAGGCACAGATAATTTCTTTGGGAATATGCTATGTACATAGATACCATACTATTTTTTTTATTTGTATTTATTAATATGAAATCATAACTGAAACTCGTGTTTAGCTAAAACAAATTGAGCATCTTATATTGTATGTCGTACTTATTCTGCCTTCAGTTTGGATCCCTATGAGCATATTTTAGGAGTCTAGAGGTAATGTGATTATAAAACAGGTCATGGAGGAGTTTTTTCTTGTCCAGAAATATTTTCTTTTTTTTTTTAAAGACTAAATAAATTCATGGCAATTAATGGGAAGAAGGGGATACATGTAACACATCTCCCAAATTGAGCACCAGCTTTGACAACTAATGTGTGGACCCTTTGGTGTTATTTAAAAGAACTGGAAATAAGGCTAGAGATAGAGCTTAAGAAGCTTAAGAAACACTTGTGAAAACAGAGAAATATTTTTGTCTTTTAACTGTGTGCTCTGGGAGATACTACAAAGTTGTGTATCATCTGTATTTTCTAGGTATCGTGGCCTTTGCTGGTCATGACCATCTCCAACCATTCTGTGTATTTTGTGCCCTGGATGTAAGTGCAAGTGCAGGCGCTAAATACTCTTTGATTGGAAATAACAAGACAATTACAACTCTGTGATTGAAAATAAGACAATTACAATGATGCCCTAAAATTAAAGGTAAGGGAGCTTTAATATGAATGTTGCTGATAGAGGTTAGAACAAAGGAATACTTTCTAAAGTGTCTGATATCAATACTTTTAGGGTAGTATGATTTTTAATATTTTCCTTCCAGAAAAAAAAAAACCTGTCACAGGAAGCAGAAAATGTTTAAAAATGTCCCTTGAGCCATGTAGTCATCCTCCCATCACCTAGGGACCATTCCCTTGTCCTGTTGCATGATTTTCAAATGTTTCATCCAGGATAATTAAATACCATGGTGACCACACGGGTGGACAGCAGGGTCTGAATACTCAAAGGTATCATTGTCTCTCTCTTAGGCATAACCACAGTACTGTGTTAAGCAAACCCGGTTCCTCTGCTGGAGGCTTTCTTGCTTAGGAGCACAACAACAGGCATGAGCAGAAGGCCCCAGTGGCTGGCCATTATGTGTCACAACAGCTGTTCTTCAGGGAGTGACCATTTAGGGCTTTTTTTGTCTTAATGAGTCAGTGCTGCCAGGCAGTAGCAGATCCTATGGAAGATGACTTGCAGACACTTTTTAATGAAGTCTTAAATGTATTTTGCATACTTTTACCCAGCAGGCTAGCCACACGTCAAAGTTTCAATGTTCTGATTGATCTCGCTGATCCTGTTTGGAAAATCTTCAGTAACTGGTTGGGAGTAGATCCCACAAAAAGTCAACAAACTTCTGGATGAAATAAGCCTCTCATGTCCGTGAACAAATCCTTTTTTTCCTGGTGTTAATTCTATTTCCATTCTATTTGTACACTTTCATGACCATGGCTTTCTCCTTGCCAAACCACTCATTAACTACAGCCCACGGCAGTTAATTTCTCCAACTGTCCCTCCCACGATTTCACTATATTTGTTTAGCTGACAGGCTTGATGCAAGCAGGGTTGCCTCCCAGACACTGTAAGTGGCGGTGTTGTGGTGAAGAGATTGACATGTTGCTAGCATTTACATTCTGTTTGCAACTGTCACCAAAGCTTCATTCTCCAGGAAAATGGTCAAATTTAGAATGGTTAAATGTGTTTGTTTATGTTAAAATAGAGAATGAAGAAAATTCCCAAACCAAAGTGAAAAAAATTCTAGGGTAACGTAAGAAATCTCTTCCTCCCTCAAGAATATGCACACGTTGAGCTGCTGATGGGTGAGTGTGTCTTGAGGACACCAAGAAGGGACAGCTTGACTACTGGTTTGAGTTAGCTATTGATCCCACCCTTTCCATTGTTCTTCAGGAATCTTTGATGCCTTCTCCAGCCCTACTACATTAAGTTCATGTGAAACCTACTACTGCCCAGAAACCCCGAGTTATTGCACAAAACAAATCTCAATCTGCTTAATTTCTCCTGAGCATACCTCCGGCTACAGCTGTGTGAAGCCTTGTGGTTGCTGTCCTCACAGCATTTTGCAGACTTTCCTCTGGTTCATTTAATGCACAAATCACAATCCATACATTCAGAAATAGTCCATGTCTGCCTGAATGCAAAATCCCTCTGTTTACCCAAACCAGTTCCTGCAGTTCCTCACAAACACTGAGCATTTACTGGTGAGTTCACCCAAGTGAACTGGAATTCATGGAAAGTCACTGATCCTGGACAGGGAGGAAGACATATTTTATGAACCTTCAGTTGTGTGTTTCTATCAGAAGATAATATGGAACAGAAAAGGAAACACTGACATACCAATGGAGAGCAAGAAAGAGAAAAACGTGTCCATTGAACACTATCTCATAGTCTCCTATCTCATGGAGACGGGACTTTTCAAGAGACGTACAGCACATAAAAGACATAATAAATACATAATACCCAGATCATCTTCCATTCATGAGAAAAGGCTTTCACCATAATAACAAAATACATGATGGATGGGGCCATCAGAACGTGCTAATGTGGTGCCAAGCATCTGAGCCAGCTCCCTCATGGGAACCAATGACCAGCTTAACAGCAGAGGCAGGAATGAAAATAGATTTGGTAAAGGTCTCAGCTTTACTTGGGATTTGTAAAACCTGCTGGTGACTTTTTGTTTAAATGATACATCCCACAAAATATTCCAAGTCTGAGAAAAGCACAGCAGGCTTTACCAGCAAGGAAGTCGAAGGGGTCAAAGCATAAACACCAACTTGAGCAGGTGCATATATGTATATGCTATTGTAGCTGCTGAGTGAACCAGAGCAAATAACAGAATTCTAATTCAGATTTTAGGGGAATATAGGCCTTCCTCTGTCTAGTACTGCAATAGACATTTGATTTCAGAGCCTATGCTTTGCTGAAAGCCCTTCATGATAAGTAAGTGCTGGCAAATTATGGGCATGTCAACATGTGAGTCAGGAGGAGCTAGAGGAGGAGCTGGCAGCAGTGCCCCCAGTGCTAATGTCCCTACCAATATGCACTTCTGAGGAGCTTACTCCAAGAATAAACCTGTGCGTCAGCTTAAGTAGGGCAAGATTCTGTATTAAATTCTTATTAACTTGCTCCCAGAAGTATCAGGAGTTTAATAAATGACAAAAGCAGTCACAAGATGAGATTTACCAAGGAAAACATGGAAATTATGACAGTGGCCTATAAATAAAAGATAATCCTGCCTGAAGAGATATGAAGACTTACTTGGAACTGTTTAGCAGAGCACTGAAATAGGTATAGTTTTTGGATCTGGAGCAGCTAAGAAAAAGTTTTTGGAAGTTTTTCCTCAGTAAAATTAGTGGCTTTCTTCAGGAAAAATAACGAAGGGTTCAGTCTCAGGATTTACATTTGTGGTAGGGAATACACCCTTGGAGCATCAAACCTGGCAAGCATGACAAGCATTTCCACATGCCTGGTGGAAACCCAAACCCTTCTGACATATCAGACATGCAGAATACCTTAGGACTTCTCAAATGGCTTTAGAAACTTCTATCTTGGTGACCAAATCGAGCCCTAAGCATAACACTGCTGCAGGATGAGGACAGTGTTGTAAATGAGAAGGTTTTCCTTCATCTTTCTGATGGCTTTTCATCATGAATTTTTTCCCCAGAGAAATTAAGGTCAGGTTGCAATTCAAGTCCTAAGAGTTCAGGAAAGCAGTGGAAATTTTTCGTGAAAGAAAAGAAGCTGTTTTAAGGCAATATCTATTTGATCATGTGGAGTTTTATTTTTTGTTTTTCAACTTAAAATGCTTAACTTGGCCTTATGTAACTGTACTTGTCTTTACTCACCCTTTCTTGAATTTTACCTACAAAATGCTCCTGTGTGGTGTCGATGACAGTGATGGGGCTGTACTCGGATATCAAAGGGGTTATTTTCACTGTAGTGTTCTTGCTAAACAGTACTTCTCTGTTTAAAAATAAATAAATAAATAAATAAAAATATACTGATGGAAAGGACCACAATATCACTCTGGGGAAAATGCAACAATTCATCAGTCGTGCATGCTTCCCCATAACCAGGAACTCAACCTTCACAACAGGTTTTCCATCCGTTGATGTCAGTATCTGGTACACACATGCCCCTTGGATAGCTCACTTCTCTACATGTTGACTCCCCTTACTCATGATTTGTCATCTCTGGTCACTGATGTCCCTGGAAAGCTCTCAGCCCACAGAGACCCCATTTCCATCAGATCTGCTACCCCCAGTGCATCCAGACCCACTGTACCACCAAGTGAAATGCAATGCTGCACTTCGATCCAACCTCTCACTCTCCTTTGCCACCATGCCAAAGCTCAGTCTTCCAGGTCCTGAGCAACATCAGCTCTGCAGGTATCAAATGTCAGGATGTCTTATTTCCATGTCCCACACCTGGATCTGGAAAATCTTATTTTAGAAAGATAATTAAAATGTGATGGCAATGGCTTGAGCGCTTGGATACTCAGGTCCTACCTTCCTTCATTGTCCTGTCTGGAGCTTGAGACTCTTGCCTGCACACTGGATTAGGAGAGGTTAATTCTGTAACTAAGCTTTGCAGGAGGTTCGTTGCAGTGTAGCAGCCCTGTAGCACCTATACCCCTGCGATTTTAGTTTTCAAAATCTTAAGGATGGATCTATTCCCACAAAACTCTGTGCCTGCCACTGTGACTATTTCAGCTGCTTTCCTTGTACAGATGGGAGGGATGCCAGTAAAACCAGCCACCAATGATTTAAACACCACAGCATTGAGACCCATTCAGAATAGATTTACATGTCAGAAATTTGATGCAACTGGTTCCTTTCTTCTGCCATCTCAGTCTGTTCCTACTTAGCAAGAATGACAGAATCTGTCCTAGAGCGCTGAGAAAGGGGTTGGCAAAAGGTGTCTTAGGAAGATCCATTTCCCTGATGAATTAGTACCCTTTCATTCACTGAATAATTGCAAAGAAAAACACTCAACTGAAAACATTTCAAAACCTGAAAAAGCCTCTTCGCCTTTCACCCATTCACTTCAAGCTCCTTCCTTCTATAAATATATAACACTATTAATAGTACGTTCTAACCAGGGCTCTAACATAATCCCATCTACAAAAAAAGGTACCCAATTTTCTTGATGTTGTTATAGAAAAAAAAAAAAAAAAAAGACATGAAAGACATTATTTTTTATCATACAGAGCCTGATTTTCACATTTATATATAATACTTACCAAAAGGTGACATTATGTCATGCTAATGTAGCCCCAGGTGCAATTGTGACATGCTCTTTAAGATAAAAATATTCCTACTTCTCTCTAGCTTTGTAGAAAAAATTATTTCTGTTTAATTTATTTTTTTGTTAGTTTGCTACTGTAACTAGCTGTAACATTTCTACAGTGACTGAAATAGACTGTACAGGAAGGTGGAATAAGATCTTGAGCCTCTTCTTTTTGTCCAGAGCTATAGGAAAGGTGTCATCCCTGCAGTGTTTGTCTCCTCACACCACTGCTCCTGACCACAGCATCTGAAAGCCCACACTGTGTCCCTTTGAAGTGTTTTCCATGGATTCCTGGCTACATCCCTTACCTCCTCGTGGCATTGCAATCCTGATGGAGTTACAGGATTTTGCATATTTCCTCTGGGCTTACAGATGACCAACATCTCACCTGAGACAGCAGCTACTGCCTACCACAAGGTCTAGATACATGTACCTCACATAGGTGGATTGGCTTTGTGGTGCACGTGAGGAATCCAGTCTTCCCACGGATGTCAAATCTAAACTGGACATGCAAAAACTCTGTCCCAGACTTATTGGATGTACTGCAAAGTGCATCCCACCTCTGTAGAGCATGTGGTGCAATACAGGTGCTTCTGAGAAGCATTATCCCCGTGATGTACACTTTAAACATGTATGCAAGCAGTATTTTTTGCCTGGATGCTACCTTTAGACCAAAGAAATTACTTCTCCTTAGAGCTATTCATATTCTTGAGCTTTGCTTCAAGACATCCGATAACATCATTTCCTAGTGACAGCTGCATCACACTGTTGTTAATTCTCACACAGCAAGAGAAGTGCCATGCAGTAGCATTATTCCAGCACCCACTCCTTGCATCACCTAGGAAAAGACGTATACAAACAAAATCTATTTACTGTGCTCATTGAAACATCCTGACAACAGTTCTGGTGTGCTTCTCTGATACCCAAGGCTCTTGTTTTCATCCTGGGTGCAGAGTGAAGGCAGGAGACAGGATGTCTGGTAGAGTTTTACTGATCTTTGAACATGCAACAACAATAAATGGGTAATTGTGTAGTAGGGACATACTGTGAAATTCATAACCTTGTAGACAGTGATTATCTCCAGGAACAGGACAAGACACCTCGAGGCACCCAAGCATGCTGAACAGACAGGAACCAGTTTTGTGGCACGAATAAGGATTTTAGGCTTCAGGTCACTAGAAGAACACGGTGATGAAGAAGAGGAAATGAAGTAAATGACCACCAGAGGTCACAAAAGACCCCCAAGTGGAGAAAAGACCCTAGCCCTAATTTTATTACACATACTCGAACTATGTAAGTGAATTCCAGGAACCCATTAGCATAAGACTGTCCTTTCTAAGAAATATAATGAATATGTATGTTTAGCCTGCATATAAACTGTGTACCCAGCTTGCATTGGGACGCAAACTTGGAGGAGTGATCCCCTGTGCATCCAGCACCACAAAATAAAGAATGCCTGCTTAATAACTTCGGTCATTGAGTTTTTCACTGCATGAAGAGTTAGACTGTTCCTGTACAGTGATAGTCTCCTTCAATAACTGATTTTCTAGGTGTTAAATCTACAGCAGAAGTCCTGGGACTTTCTGGCCTTCAATAAAGTGACTGTCGGTGTCAGACTGGAAATTAGCTTAAGGAAAACAGGATAAAAAAGTTCTGAAAGGAAGTGTGAAAACAGTCATTTTGGAAATACCAATCTGTGAGAAAGTTTGGTAGTCCTGGCTTGAAGCTGCATTTATTTAATCCTGCCATGAAGGGTCTTTGCAGAAGAAATATGAAGATGCTGATGACAGGCATGGGCAGCAGAGAGGCAGCAGGCTTTACTAGTACAAACATGGATCACATCACATGGAGAGAACTATTAGCCCTAAGATAAAACAGGAGAAATTTTTAAAGTATAGATAAAATGCATCTGGACTGGATGTAATCAGAGGAATTTCTGCTGTAAGGTGGGGGTCTTGAGGTGGAAACTGCAGATGGAGACCTGTCTGTGGCAGCTGTCAGGGGGATGGCTGTGGTTTGCCAGTGTGATGCAAAGAATGAAGGTGGCAGATGAGACCCTAAGATCCATGAAGAAAGATACCAGGGGGACTGTAAACACAACAAGGAAAGGCAATACTCAGACCTCACCTAGAGTGGCCATGGTTCTACAAATCCATTCAATACATAGTGAAATTAGGCACCTGTGGAGAAGTGCTAATAGAGTACAACAGACCTTGGAGTTCAAGCTTATTGACTGGGACATCATTCATGACCAGAAGTCTGGCTTGTCAGAAGGCAGCTTGGCAATGGGTGGAGCACCCAAAGCTATTTGAGATCACCTGTACCCACCTATTAAATATACTCTATGAGAAACTGGGTATGGTTTTAGAACGAGGTTGGACATTAATTAAGTTTTATTTTATGAATAAGCAAATACTACTTATGAATTGCAAATATGAGGTGCTAAAGAAAAAAATCAAGGACAAAGAGGAACTATCAGAGCTAATTGCTAAGGCTGCCTAACAGCCTGCTCCTAACAGCATGTGGGCAACACGGGTTAGTACAGACTTGTCTGTTGTCAAAAAGAGTGGGTTGCCTTTTGCAGTTGGAGACTCTGTGTTCCTTATTTTTGCTTTGGGTTTGTCTGTAAGAAATGCTTATGGTCTGAGGCATGTCTTTGAAAAGAAGGATCAAAAGCCTTTGTTACACATCTCAGAGAGAAGCAGGAGTGTCCAAGTGAACTCAATCCACTGCCTAAGGCCAGTTGGTGGTGACTCAGTAATTTGATTCATGGGGCTCAAGTTTGTAACATCAAGAACTAAGAATTCTAACTAAGCATCTAAGTCACCAGAAGCTGAAATCCACCACCTCCATCTCCAGATTGTTTGAATTTTTGCTTATAACCCTAACATGAGGACAGCTGTATTGACAGGCATTGCTGCCAGCCAGAATTAATCATGTCTTGCCTGTGTCCATCTCCTCCTTGACCTCTCTCCTGTCCATCTTCATCCCCATCTCCAAGGTCTCTCATGTTTTACTCACATCTCTACTTCCAGGCAGATTTTTTGTAGTGGAAGTTGAGGTAAATCCAGCTCATGGAGCAAAACCTGTGCCTGAACTGTGGGAAAATCCAGTCATTCTCACACTAATTTCCTTTTCTTGCAAAGTATTTTGCTCTTTTTTGACTTTTGCTCTGCCTGTGTGGCAAAAAAGTGTTGCCTGTGTGGAGCCCGTAATGCTGGACACCTTTGTGAAATATTACCCTATTAACCAAAGAAGGAATAACTCCCATTACAAAAAAAAATACTGTATTTAGTTTTATTTTGAGAGCAGTAAAAAACTGTAGGACATGTGGTAGTATGATTTTTATAAACATACGTATCTCAATATTCAGATCATTAGCACAAAAAATGAGAAAGGCTGCTAATAATTAGCTCAAGCCAACTTAAGAAACCCCAACTATTTGGGACCTGTAACACATAAAAACATAGATAAACTTTATACAGAGAAATTTGCACAATAAGTGAGATGGATTGTGTTTAGATCATGTGACAAATTGATATTTTGAAATGTACAGCATACAATAGCAGTATTTTTAGATAAAAAGGTGCTTATATGTAGAATGAGTAAAATAATATCTCATCAACAGAGAAATTGTTAACAAAATGGAGGACAACCTAATTAGCAAGCTTTCAGTGCATCACCAGTAGTTCCTAGGTGAACCCATGATCTGGGTGAACCATGTAAACTCTTTGATGAAAGATGATCTGGATTTTGAAGTGCAGCTGACATCACAAACATCTGGAAAATCATGCATTGACTCCCTCCATCTCATAATTGACTGTAAGCAAGTGGCGTGTTGCACACCCTGCCACTAAGGACTACTCTTTAATTCCTGTGTTCAGGGATGTAGGAGGTGGATCCATGAGGGAACTGTCTTTGGCAGAAAAAAAAGAAAAAGAAGAAAAAGAAAGAGAAAAAGAAAGAGAAAAAGAAAAAGAAGAAGAAGAAGAAAAAGAAAAAGAAGAAGAAA